>BQNB010085988.1:0-28313 GCA_026074375.1 Tanacetum coccineum | reverse complement strand
GATCCATGGTTGAAATTCAAAATAAGCACATTCACCTAAGATATAATAATTGTCGGGAGTGAAAAGTTTCACAAGTTACGAGTATGAGTAGTGTTAGCATCTTAACTTATATTTAAAGGGAACAAGTGAAAAGTCGGGAACGATGAATTTATCCTTTTTGGGCACTTTAGGATTGAAGTGCTTCTTATTCTATGACCCTAAAGGTTATGAAATAACGAAAGTCCAAACATTCTAGTTAGAAAAAGAAAAAGGAAAAATATAAAAATATATGTGCGGTAATTAGTGTAGATTTATAAAAATGGTCAAAACGGGGCTTTTCAAAGCTAATGATTTCTTAATCCCTTTTGATGAACACTTAGCTACTTTTCGAGGTAATTAGTCAGGAGGGATTGAGATTCTTGGTTTTCTAAAGTGTTTACTTATGGCGTTGCGTGAGGACACGACAATAGTTTATATGGGGGATTTTGGTATGTGCTTAATTACACATACCTTTTACCTATAAAAACGAGCCTAAATGACCAAAAAACAGACATAAAATGCCAAATATATGTGTGTTTTGCTATTTGTGTTGTGCAGGTAACGAATATTCACTAAAGGACAAAAACAAAGCAAAAACCGACAAAATCGAGCACGAGAATGGAAAGAGCGTGAAAAGTCAAAGCCAAAGAAGTATGCATCTTAAATGGACCAACCCGCACCCCCGTTAATGGGCCAAGTCAGCCCATTAAGCCTTTATCTATAAGCTTTAGATCATAAAAAGTCCATTAAAACCCTTTTAATCCTAAGGCCCAAACCAAAAGCCCATTAGCCAATCCATTACACCATTAGTCCTTAAGGGTTTGCATCGTTAGTCCTTGAGGACTAACACTGCTAGTCCTTATACCATTTCACCGTTAGTCCTTATGGATTTACACCGTTAGTCCCTGGTTATTACACCATTAGTCCTTAAACAATTACACCCCTAGTCCTAAACCTAACCCTATTACCCTTTAAACCCTAACCCCGTTACAAAACAAACAAATATAAATAAAACTAATTTACTCGCCAAATCCTACTATTCATCCATCCCTTCCAAATCCTCTACACCACGACAAACCCCCCTCAACCCCACTTACCCCACCCCTAGAAGATGACAGACACGTTGGCAATCCTAGGCCAATTGATTGGCTGATGGGACAAGGACAAGGATCAAGGGCTAAGATGAGAGCAAAGAAGCACACAAATGGGAAATCAAGGGCTGATATTAAAGGATTGGAGAGCACGTTCAACCCTCTCTTTTTCTCCTCACACAACAAACACAAGATCAAGAAGCCCCTCTTCATATGTTTTCTATAAATATGACTAGGACTCTCTTTGTAAAGATGAAAATGGAGATGTAGTGTAGCTTTAATTTTCATCTTATTTACCAGCTTATTTAACTTATTGTACTTTTATTTTCAAGCAATGTACTCTTTTAAGAAGTTTTAATGAAAATTCTGTTTTAAGTTTAATCATCTTTCAATTCTTTTAAAAGCTCATTTGTTATCTTAAAAGTCAATTTAAACAAGCTCATATAAGCTCTCTTATATTCCTGTGTATCTTAGGTAAGCTTTTTCAAAAGCTTATCTAAGCTTTCATATCAAAATCACTCAAAAATTACCACAGCTTACTAAATGGATGATAAGCCAGTAAGGGATGGGCTTATGGGTTTGTACTAGCTTCTGCTAGAGCTTGTAGAAAAGCTCTAAAGAGCATGAATTAGCCTTGTTTTGAGCAAAGGCTCTTGTAAGTCACTTTTCTATTTTCTAGCTTATTTTACTATTTGCTTAGTTTTACTGCTTATTCTTCTCTTTTTTACTGTATTACTGTAAGCTGTTTAGACTTAAGCTATATAGACTTTTTCTAATAGTTTATTATAGCCTAAGCCCATTTTACCAAAATTCACCTCAAAAAGCTATTTTGGAAGAAAAGCCAAACAGGGAAGCTTATTGCTTGTTACTAGCTGTTTATTGAACAAGCTAGAGCTTTATAGATATACTTATTATAAGCTTCCATTTAACCCTTTTAACAGGGATTTTGTATTTCAACTTTTCAATTTTTAGCTCATTCTGTTGTAGCTTGTTAGACTGCTTATCTCAGCCTATTTTATCTTATTAAAAGTATTTGATGCGTATTTTGCTATTTGTAGTTTAAATCTTATTTGAATCAAAGCCTTTCCTAAAAAAACTGTTAATATTTAAAGCTTTTAAACTGCTTATTTGCCTATTGCTCTATAGTGCTTATCTGGGTGTCCCAATTGCTTGATTATTGTGAATTATCAACTATTTGTTATCCGTTTTTAAGATTCTTGTCTTAAATCTTTTAAAAATCAGTCTAAAAATGGAATTTGTGTCCTTAAAGGGGTGTTTGGGTCAGTAGGTAAAGTGGGTCAAAACTGTTTAAAAATTTGTTTGGGTCACTTAGCCAACTTTGGCAAGCTTTCTTTAAGTCATTATAAGCAGTTTTTTAAGAGTTTTTTAAGTATTGAACATTGTTTTTAAATTTTTCTATAATGTGTATGAAACTTTGGTCAAACAGTTTTTATAAAGCTTATTTTATTAAGACTTAAATAGCTTTAAAGCATTGGTTTGATGTTGTTTTAGCTGATCAAAATGCAGTATTAAGTGTCTGTTTAGTTTACTTTTATCTTTGTTAAAATCTGTCTAAGTAGTTCTTGTTTAAAGTTTTCAAAAAGTCCATTTTTCCAATGCAAATTTAGATAAGTTAAAATAGGTTTTAGCTTTTGAAAATTTGTGCACAAGTAGTTTGTAGTCTAAACTCAATCTGCTTTAACTTATTTTGCATTTTAGTTTTAGTATAATAGTTTAAATAGGTCTGTCAATAAAGCATAGTTGTCTTTTATAAAAATCCAAAAGATTGCAATCTTGTTTGTGTAAACACCTTTTTCATAAGGCTTTTTCATAAGCTTATTTAACTTTCAAATTTTTTTTGAGTGATGGTATATGAACTTATTGTATAAGGTTTTAAGTGATATAGCCCATTAAGCCATAAGGATCCATCTATTTGCATAAAAATAAGCTCAAAAGTGCCTCTATAGGCTGTTTGGTTAGACAATTTTAACCCAAAGTGCTTATTTGCTTATTTGTGCTTTTGGCTTGTTAGGTTTGCTTAATTCAGGTTTACAATTGCTTATAATAGCTTGTTTAAAGTCTGTTTGGTGCTATTTTGCACAGTTTGTAGCTTATTTTAAGCTTATTTTGCAACTTTGAGTATTCTGCTTTTAAGTCTAAAGTTAAATATGTCTTATTGCTTTCCATGTTTTTTTAAGTTTATCTAGGTAGCTTAATTTTAGTCATTAGAGCTTGTTAGAATTAGGTCTAAGTCTTTTTCAGTTTATTTCCTTTTCTAGTGCTTTTTTAGTCTAAAAAAATGCCAATAGTTTAGCTCTTTTTGCTCTTAGTATAAAAAGCCAATATGTCACTCTTTTTAGCTTATTGCCGTGCTTATTTGTCTTTTGTATAAAAATTCATTTTTCAAAAAGTGCTTATTTTCAAGTCCTTAAGCTTTTCTATAAAAAAAATTTGCAAAATAAAAAACATTGGGAAATTAGGAAGTCTAGGGTGAGCAAGGCTTGAACCCTGGACCTCACCAACCTCAACCAACGTTTCCACACACACCACACACAACCACTAATGCCCTTGGGTCTTTTCCGTTTTATTTTGCACCTTTTATTATTTTATCCTCTTTTTAGACAGTTTAGCTTATAAGCCATTTTTTGCTTAATTCTGGCTTATTGCGATAAGCTGTTTCACCCCTTTCATTTTTCATAGGACTAGCACTGTTCAATGCACTTTTCCTTATTTTTTTTAGATTTTTATGATTTAGATTAGTATTTTTAATATTTAATTTAGAGTAAAACAATTTTTAATTCATAAAAAATTATTAAAAAGTCAAAAAAATATAATTCTTTTTTTTTTAAATTTTCTTTTATCATTTAGGTCATTTTAAAATTAAATTTGCATTCGTAGGGTTAAATTATTAGAATTTCAATTTTTAAAGTACGGGATTTAGTCCCGTTTCCGTGCTCGGTTTTGTCTGTTTTTGCTTCGTTTTTGTCTTTTTTATTGATATCCGTTTCCTCCACAATGTAAATGCAAAACACACAAATACAATGTATTTTTGATATGTTTTTTGTATTTTAAGTCCGTTTTATTAGGTCAAATGTATGTGTAGTTAAGCACATACCAATTTCTCACGGAGATCAATACATTTCTATCGTCTCTCTCACTCCGAGTTAGACGATATTGAAAAGGAGCAGTCCTTTCCAGCCCATCCTGAACTACTATAAAACCAAAAGTGCACTATTGATTCTAGAGCCATGAGATCATCATAAATCTCGCTAGACACTATTACATACTTATGCTTGCTCATTACATTACTATATTCATGTAAGATTTTAAGAGTCCCTACGCATTTAATCCCTCGTGGTATTGCCAAACATCGAATGATACGAAATACTCACAATGAACAAGGAAATCCTCTAGAGCCAACATCAAAACAACACCTGGTAGGGTGCACGAAAAAATCCACTTTGGAATTAAACTTGGTGACAAATGGAAATCAACGATGGTGGCGATTCTTAAGAATCAAACTTGTTCTAATATAATGAAATTGAACGAATAGTAATTTTGAAAAACCTTTCGATGGTGCACACAAAATAATTTTCGAGCACAATTGACTTAGCTTGTTCTTTGAAAACCCAATGAGTTTCTGATAAAATTTGATTTTATGAATAAAACCGTCGACGTGTCACAAAAACACTTTTCTGAGTGATACACAAAAACCATTTCATGAGTGACACAGCGATTGATTTTCAAATCCATTTTTCTCTTCAATCAGTGAGATAGTAACTCACTGGTTCACTCATTCCGTGTTGTCCGCTTTGAGACGTTCTGGTATTAAGAACGGCTAGTACAGCTGTGAAACCCTGTCAAGGAGATTCTTTATAATTCTACCTAATCACAGGCAGTATTTATACTGATCAACGGGGAACCGTGCTTCTTGTAACCTTATTCAACGAAAGTGAACAAAGACACGTTCGTTTGTTTATTACTAACATATATTTGCAGGAATCTTGACGATTGCAGCTGCTGGCCAGAGATATGTTAACTCACAACCCCATGCTCACACTTAATATTCTTAATTTAAGCCATCATGATAGCTGAAAGACCTACAACACAGCTTCTGCAACTCTGATGCTTGCTATCATGATCCAGAAAGGTGTGAGCATGCCGGTCTGAAGGTCACAACATCACATGGAGGCAATACTTCACAACAAGGATAATTAAGAGATTTACTGTGGCTGATGATCTCAAAGAAAGCTCAAAGATCACACAAGTCAAAGGAACTATGCTCAAAGATCACTACTTGCCGTACAAAGATAGTACTTGAAGAATCAAAGACTACGAGCTAGAGTCAAAGATCAACTCATAGAATGCTAGTATTCAAATTGTAATTTCTAGGGTGACCTCCCTTAGGGGGAAATTGTTAGGATTAAGAAAAAGACTCGGTCACCCCGTGTATTTTCATGTTTAGCGTAGCTCGTAGTTTTGTTAGTAATCGTATAATTTATGGTATTGGGCCGGGTCTTTACCCACTGTAAGCCCACATCATAGCCCATTTTAGGGGCATTTTGTAAGACATATTTAAACCCTCTCCACACATGGAGAGGGTGTTGGAAGAAATATTTTACACACACTCTTTAGTGTGTTTCTCCCATCCATCTCTCTCTCTCTCTAACTTTCTCTCAAGTTCATATAGTGTGAAATTATTATAACCTAACACTCTACCTCGTATCTAAGCCACAGGTGCCTCTGAGCCTTAGGTGGTATCGGTTCCATATCTACAAAACTCAAACAAAGTTAGTACACAGGAAATAGAATTTTCATCATTTTGTCAGAGGTCCAATACGGCGTATCAAGTAAGTGAATACGCCGTATAGGGGTTTTAGATGAATACTCTGTATTCCATAGAGTATTAATACTGAGTATTGGAAGTTTTTAGGATTAATACGCCGTATAGAGAAAACACGATATGACATATAGGAGATACGAAGTATTGGTCCAATACGGACAACTTGATACGGCGTATAGGAGATTCAATATGCCGTATAGGGTATTAAGGGCTTATGTTTTCAAAAAGCTCAATACGCCATATCTAGATGAATGGATACGTCGTATTGGGTTTAAATTTTGGGTAAAAGTACCCGTTACGCCGTATCCGTTTTACTAGATACGCCGTATTGGGTCTGCAGTTAAAAGATTAAAATGGGGTTTTCCCCCATTCTACCCATTTGACACAAACTCAAATCAACATAAGCTATCTATAAGACTAAATAATGCAGGAATTAGGAAGCTCATCAGGGTATCACGACAACTATAAAAAATCCTAAATTTTAAGCCCTAACCCTAATTCTCTAATCGAAAAGAAAAAGGGGAAAGAACAGGAGAGATTTCGAGCTTAATACCTTGTGCTTAGGATGTGAGAAAGATGAAAAAACGAACAAGGAATTGGTCTCCGGAACATTGAGCGCGGTTAATATTTGGCGAGAGTGTAAAAAGTGTGTGTGAAAAATTGATCCGGCGTATCAGTTAGGTTTTTATACCCAAACTCGATACGTCGTATTGGGCAAAGTTGTTGAGTAAGCCAACTCTTGTTAAAAACAATGGATACGACGTATAGGTGTTTACCCTAATACGCCGTATTCATTCTTGGAGACCAATTTTTCCTTAATTTTAATAAAGTAAAGAAAAACGTACATTGGCCTTCGTAATTTCATCGTGTAAAGACCATCCTTATAAAACCGCTTGGGGTCGAAGGGAATGCCAAATGGCACATAAAGATTTTTAATTATGAAAATCAATGGCTTCCCTTCAAGAAAACTTATCTGACTTATCACTTTAGTAATTAGAATAAAATTACTTATTTATGAAAGTTCTCTTTTCTTGTAGTGATTTGTCTCTAAGCATTCATCAGACTCAACTGGCGTAGTGTTATTGCTTATGCAAACAACACTATCCATTGGTCTGATATCAACGTTTTTCGAACACAATTCAGTATTGATTTTAACGTGGTCATTTACAGGTTCCGGTTTCAAATCATTGACAGGAATTAATTTATAAGAAAACGAATCCTTGTCGCATATAAAAGTATAATCTTCATCGTCGGAATCAGAAAATAATATACTAAAATCAATGTCAGCTTTAATCGCATTGTAAAGACTTACAGGTGGTTTGGAAGGAACGTTCTCATTTGATGTCAATGCATCATTGTAGACGATAGCTGGGTAATCTGTTTCAAAATCTGTGAAAAAAATCAAGATCATCACAATAAGACTTAAAGTATGTAGCAGTTTTCCAATTAAACGTCTGACCATGCCTCTGAGCTTTTTCAGCTTGAAGTTTGATGTATTCTTTCATAGTGATGTTTGGATCGTCCATCATCAACCTGACTGAAATCGCAATACAAAAAAAGAAACAAATACGGGAAAAACAAACAAGGAAGAAAACACACAGAAAAACTAAACTAGTCTAATTTACACTAACTAATCTAAATTACACTAATTATAGGGGTAAGTTAATCTAATGTTAAAAACCAAACTATTAAATAAAAATAAAGATTTACAATTTCACTCTCCGGGAACGGCGCCAAAAACTTGATGTGTCGTTGTGTGTAGGAAATATTTATTATCAAGTTTTACATTTATATTTTGCGACTTTACCTAAAACAACACTTTAACGGGCAGTGTACCCGATTAGATGTAGTTTCGTTGGTAAGTAGGGTGTCGATCACTAAGAGCGAGAACGAAATCTTTTATTCTATTAATGTTTTGGTTAACTAAACTAAGTTAATTTAAACTATGTTAATTCTATTCTATGTTAAACCTATGCTAAACCTATGTCAATCCTAATTCTAACGGATAAAAAGGGGGGGGGTTCAGTCTGAGAGACTGGTAGGTTTTATGGTAACTTAGATCAATTTAAAACACAATAACACACGCAAGCAGATAGACAAAAGATAGAAGAGCGATCTAGCCAAATAATAGAAAACTATATTAAACATGATTATTCATCAATTTACAAAAAAAGTTGAGTTTGTTTATTTAGTGTAGACGTGCTTATCTCAATGCTATGGGCATATCATTCGTAAGAATTTAGGAACGGACTTCTGATACTAAAACCTGAGACACATGGAATTCTATCACAATAAAAGATCGGCATTAAAAGGGGCATTTATCCTTTTTCAGTATTATAATCTATCTTATGGTAGATAATACTGGTGTCTTTATTAAACCCTCCCCCATAGCCATAAGGATATATACCCCCCCCCCTCCAACTTTCTTTCCAACTTACTGCTTAATGGCAATGATTATTCTAGTAGTCAACTGTTACCAAGTATTACCAACATGATGACAGTACGTTTTATTTGTTGATCATAGGTCACCTGCATAGTACAACTTGTTCACATATCCCAATGGTAATGTTTTGGGCATTAATTATGATCATATTGATCTAGATTTATAAATCGTATATGGGAGCATCCCGACAATCTCAGCTATACTTGGTCGGTATCATTAGATAAGTTGAATGAGTAGGCGCATAGAAAAGCATGTAATAAGTATGAATGTTTAACTTATAGAAGTTTTCTACGGTTAAATTTAAGCATTTCGATATAAACAAAAAACATTTAAATTTTAATAATCTTGGATATAACCATGGGTATTTAGCACTTTCATCATAATCAATACAAGTAGTAAGAATTCAACCAAGTACAATAACCGATGTTAAATAAATGTACCAATAATGATAGTGAATTTACTGGAAATTTAGGAAATTACAAGGTTGTGTTCCATTATGGAACTTTATAGCTTTGCTTGACCTCCTTCTACCCTTCTTGTCTTCTGAAAAATCGAACTTTTGTGGTTAAGGTATCTAAATTATGATCAAGCTCACTAAAACTCGTTTTTAGGCATTCTATTTATAATGTTTAGGATTTGGTCGTTAACTGGAGTATTTGTGAGGTTCATTACGTCGTATTTTTTCGGAGTTTCTTGGAGTAGGAACAACGTTCGTTATCTTCCATAGATATTTTTTTACAAATATTGTGAGTACGGCGTATAGAATTATTCTGGATTTTTTTTTCGGCGTATTAGACTTTGGTTCTTTTGTTGGTTTCTTTTGAAAACGTGACAGGCACAGATACGCCGTACCTCTTCACTTGATGGTCGGCTTGTATTGGATGTCAAAATCAAGTAAGTTCTTCATATTTTTTCGTTTTTAAGCTTCAGACATTAGATTGTAGGCCTTTGAGCTAATCTTCGATATATACTCTATTAAGTTACTGTTTATCTATCATGTATATATGATTAAGTACATTATTTGCTATATTATATTAAAATGGGTTATTTACATAGGATAAATGATGCTATAAAAGTAACGTTATTTGATGTCATCACTGGTATAAGAATCAGGCATGATAAGCTTACCAATTATTATGTGCTCAATGAGACTAATACCTTCCTCCAGTGAAACCTGTAAAAGGTACGTCATGAATTTTAAACCATACATGAATAAGGTTTTATTCTTCCTCAATGGACTTGTCATTACAATACATTTCTTTAGAATATTAAAGCTCATTACGATATCATCCAGGCCTCGCCTCTAGAACATCCTCCAACCCCTTACTTGTATCAAACTTGAAAAAGAAAAAGCCTTTGGAGTTCATCATAATTCGAGTTAATCCCTATTTTCCACAATTATTACGAACATAATACTCAATAATGGGTAAAAAGCAATCCTTTTCACAATGAAGTAGCATAATGTGTATCTTCATTAACAATTATCCTATTATAGTTTCAACAACCTTTCTTTGGTTTAGAAATTTCAACTCCATCGCTACACGTTTTTATGATTCCTCACTGGCGAAAGCCTTTACCCTTAATTATGATTAAGAGGAGGAAAAAGATTAGTCGCCACCGCATTCGAAACTGGTTTAAATTGGTAGAACCGACCTTGGACACCAGTAGACTCACCACATTATTGATTTAATACATCAGTTCGACAGTATTTCCACCACCATTACTTAGGCAAGTTAAAGTACTTTCACTTAAAGTCAAATATTGTATCCTTATGGTCTTTTCACTCATCTTTTAATCTGACCATCTAAGAAAATTCATCACACTCTACCACTACATTAACGTACTAGTCAAATATTTTAACTTTCCTTGAGAGACGTGATTGACCTACCAAAAAATCAGTAAAACAATCAGCAATATTTGGGCTCTAGATCTTCAATCCAAATCATACAACCTCAGTTAACAATTGTTGTAATTATGGTTGATCCTATGAACATATTCATAGTTTGTTTCGCCCTCAATAACATTTTGTGGGTTATTCATCCACATAAGTTAAATTACCAGTAGTAGCTGTAAAGGTTTACTAACAGTTGTTGTACACTATTAATCCTATATGCATTCCCATTGAACCGTGCAATGCACCACCAGATTGAGAAGGTAGGTTCTTCTGGTATTGATATCAATAGCTATTGAACCGTACATCATTAGCATGTATTGGTAATCAATGTCGCATTATCTTGTGATACACAGAATGAAAAAATTCTATATTAATAATTTTTGATAAATCGTGTCATTCTTTGATGGTCTTCCAAACACCTCACACCATCATCACACTATCCACTCTCTCAAAAACACTCTCACATTAGCTACATCACTACCAGTAAAACCTAAAAAACACTATGAAAGAAGTAAGAAACGACTTAGTAGGGAAAAGAAACCCTAAACGAATTAGGGTTTCAAAGTAATCATTATAGACTCAGACTTTCATCATACAAATTAATACGAGTAATAAATTTATTTGAGGAACAAAGTAACCTTACACAATTTTTGAACAAAAAACCCCTAAAAACAAAATAAGTTCCTATATAGTACCAAGATTATTCAGCCGAGATGTATGGCTATTTTATACATTGGGATAGTAGTTGTTAGTTTTTTGGGCTCAGGAGTAAACGAGCGTTTTTTTTTTTATCTTTGCAAAATTAGACAGTGGAATCATATGTGGTCTGAGGCGTATATCTGTATAGCTAGTTCGATCAATTTAATATTGATCTACTCCTTTTTTATTATGATGAGTAAATATAATTTTTACTTTTAGTTCTTTTTTGTTTGTGACTTGTTCATTTACACCCGTACAGTGTGACATGGAATTTACATATATTTTTAACAGTTTTTAAGTACTAAATGTTTTATAATGATAGGTTTTGGAGATTGGTTGGTTTTGGGGGATAGAAGTTGTGATTATTCTTTGGGTGGTGGTGGTTATTATCAGTGGTAGTTATGTCTGTAACTTATTCATTGAGGTTGGTGTGTGGATGTTGGCATATGTTTGTCCTCACGACGTCTCTTGATTTATTGGGCGGGAATATCATTGGTTACGGAGGTGGTATGGGGGTGGGGGGTTTAGTTATTTTTGAGATATTTATCGGGGGGGTTTTGGGTGTGTAGGTTACGTGTTTCGTGGTGAAGTGTGAGGTAGGTGGGGGGCTTTGGAGGGTTGGATGATGTGGTATGGAGAAGGGGTTTGCGATGGGCGGTTGTGAGAAATAAGGTGATCAAAATTCAAAGGTATGGAGAGGGCGGAGGGGGGAGAAAAGAGGGCCAAAGGAATAGAGGTGGGGTGGACAGAGGGGATCTTTAGGGGAGAGGAGGTGGAGGGTAGGGAGAGGGGAGGGGGGGGGGAAGGGGCCTAGGCAGAGGGACCAAGCTTAGGGAGGCGGGAGCTAAAGTTAAGGGGTGAGGGGGGGGGAGTGGATGAGGCGTGGACAGGAAGGGGGGGGTGAGTGGGGGGGGGGGGGGCAGCGGGGCCTAGGCAAGGCAGACCCAGAGGGTGGGCTCTATAGGGGGGTCTCAGGGAGGGGGAGGGAAAGGAGATCTAATCAAAGTGAGGGAGGGGCGGGAAGGGGTTAACCGGGCCCGGAGAGAGGCGGAGAGGAGGGGGGGGGGTTGGAAAGGAGATGGGGCGTGGGGGGGGGGGGGGGGCAAGAGGAAGCATCAAGGTGGTAGAGGGGAAAGCGTAGGAGGAGGAAACCCTTAGGGGGGGAGGGGAGTAGGTGATACAGGGAATCAAATTATACAGGGTGGGAAGGAGGAGAAGGTGTTCTTGTATGGGAGTTTGGAGGGGGCTAGGGGGACAGTAGGCCTAACGGGGGAATAGATTGTTAGTCAACGGGCGGATTGAAAGGCGGGGGTTGGGGCAAGGGGGGACGGGCGTGCGACAAGGTGGGGTGGACAGGGAAAATAAGAGCTGTTAAGGGAGGGAGGGTGCCACCAGGGAATGTAGTTAAGAGGGTCTATAGGGAGAGGCAAGGGAAAAGGGGAGGTAGGGGGGCGGGCAGGTGGAAGGAAGGGGGGTAGGGGAGATGAAGGGGACTAGGGCCTACAAGGGTAGTTTTTTCAAAACTTAAGGGTAGGAGGGGGGAGCTAGTAAGGGGGAAGGACAGGGTAGGGGTTGGGGGGGTCGGAGTCAAGTCGGAAAGGGTGGAAAGGGTGGGAAGTGGGAGGAGGGGTAGTAGGGTGGGAAATGGGGGAGGGGGGGGCAAGGGGGGGCTGGGTTCCAATTTAGGGTTAGGTGGATTTACGGCGGGGGGGGGAGATAGGGAGGGGAGGGGGGCAGTAGGAAGTAGAACAAAGTCAAAGGAAGGGGAAGAGGGGCGGGCGTGGGGGGGTATATCAGGGTGAAAGGAGGGGGTAGGGGAGGGGTTGGGGACGGGGCGGAAAGGCGGGGGCGGGGGTGGGGATGGGCTAGGAGGGGGCTTTAAAAGGGGGGAGGGCGGGATCCAGGGCTAGTGGGTAAGGCGGGGAAGCGGGATTCCCATCCGCATGAGTGGGGGGGGAGTGGGGAGGGCGGGGGGGCGGCGGGGGTGGTTAACACAAGCGGGGGGGGGTGGAGGGGGAGGCAAGAAATAACTGGAGGGTGGGGTATGGGGGAACTAGAGCAGGGAGGAATTCAGAGGGGGGGGGCGTAGGGGTGGAGGGGGAGGGACTAAGGGGGGGGGCAAGCGCTATAAGAAAAAGGGGAGCTAGGGAGGGAAGGTAAAAAGGGGAGGGGGAGAGGGCGGGGGGTCTAGGAAATGGGGCGTTTAGGGATCTCTCATAAAGGCGGGGATCGGGGGGAAACGAGGAGGGGGAGGGAGATAGCGTCAAGGGCGTAGAGGAGTGTTTAAAAAGGGGTTGTTCAGGGGGAGGAGGGGGGAGGAGGGGGAAAAGGGGGGGCGAGTGGTAAGTGGCAAGGGGGTGTGGCTCAGGGAGGGGGGTTATAGCGCTATGGAAGGGGAGGGGTGTGTGGCGAGCTAGGAGGAAAGATGAGGGGCTCAGGGGAGGGGGGGGGGGTTCCGGACCAAGGGGCGGGGGGAGGGGGGGGAGGTAGACCATTTATAATACGTGGAGAGAGTAACTGGGGGGGAATGGGGGGGCAAAGATATGGGAGCCGGGCGCTATCAAGGGCGGAGTGAACTTCGGGAACCCCAGGTCCATTACTTCTTTAACTCTTTTCCTATTTTTTTTTCTTTTTTCTCTTACTTCCTCTTTAGCTTTCTTTTTTTTTCTTTTTTTTCCACTTTTTTTTAAACTTACATATTGATTTATTGTTTTTACTTCTTAACCATATTTACTATACTTATCGTTTTAACACTGATTCAAAATAATTAAATACACTATATATCTTTTTACTTTTTTTAACTCTTTATGAAATTAAAATACACGATTTTTTTGATCTACTCTTCACTTTTTCTACTAGATTTCAAACTTCTTTCTAATACTGTTTTCTTTTTAATTCTTCTTCATATCTACATTACAAAACTGTTTTTTTTTAACTTCTAGATTTTTTCATTTTTTTTATTCTCTTTCAAACCACTATCTTCTAATATACTTTGCCAATAAATTTCTCTTAAAACTTCACTTTGTATTCTAAAACTTAGTTTTTACTTTTCTTTTGAGGCTTTGAAATACTTTAAAGTGTTTGATATGGCATCTGAGAAATGGTTATTCAGTTTTACGCAAAAGGCAAATGGTTTTTAGAATATTTAATGGCTTCTATTATTCTGATTAATGGGCCAAGTGTTCATGTCTACTAGAAGAATAATCTCTCAGTTTTCTAGATATTGTGTTTTTATAAGAAATGATTAAGAGTTTGGGTTTGACATAGAAAATAAAAAGCAGGCTACCTTGTTATGATCTTTAGTTGAAAGGCTGAAGATATAGATTCATATGGCAGCTGATACATGTGAGATATTGGTGGATCTTTAAGATATTATGAAATGATTATTATATGTGGTTATTGATTCTAAATCTGATTTGTTTCAGAGAGTGATAATAATTCTGCAATATATAATTACTGCTAATTTGTTTTACATGAAGAAAAACTAAATATGTTTTGATTTAAGGATAACGGAGATATTTGTGGATAAGTAGTGCCTGTCCCGTATGTTGATCGTCAGCGCTTTGATAATGGAAGCTTGTGAAAGTTGGAGATTCAAAGTGGGGGGTGGGGGGGAGGGGGTGGGGGGGACTCAATGTGGTTGATAGTCTTACAAGGACTCTTGGGTTATTTTTAATGGTTTCTTACATAAAAAGTTAGGGAATGGTTGAAATGTTTGGGTCATAAATGCTTGAGGGGTTGGTGTTTTAAATGGAACAAGCTTATGATAGTTGAAGGGCTTAATGAAATTTATTTTTCATATCTACCAAATATTGTTCCAGTTTTGTTACTTAGTTTTGTGCAGGGTCTAAAGTGAAAATGTGGTGTATAAAAGGAATGAGAAGCTAAGGATTCTTCATTATGCTATCTGTTTTTCTCACACATCTCTCTCGCTTTCTCTCTCAAGGGTTTCATACTAGTTATCTTGTTAAAGATCAATTAACTTTAGTTTTGCTCATTGATCATCTTGATCATTGTTTAGTTTTGTTAGGTAGCCACTCAAAGGGGTTTATAAGTTTGATTTTTGTATTTCTCAGGCTGCATCCGTGTTGGGGATAGTCTAATCTCTTTTGTATTGTACTGGTCAACAATCGTTAGAGACATGGTCTACCATTAATTTTGATTTAATAAAAATTTCAATTAAGGGGAGGTTGGTTGGGTGATTAAGTAAGGTTTTATAGTTGTGTTTACCATTTTTAAAAACTTTGTATATTCTCACTCAATTTAAGGTATAGCCACAATGGATCGGTCGCAATGTGGGTCGTATTGTCGATTCACTTGGTCGCCCCTTTGTAGGGTGGTCGTTGTAGTCGGTCGGCTTGTGGTGTTTTAGACGAGTGGGTCGGTGATGAAGTGTCATTTTTACACTATTTCAGGGTCATTTTACCCCTTAAATCATGCAAATATGCTTAGATTATATGCTTAATCGTTTGTTTTCAGATTTTTAGCACTTGGATAACATTTGGAGGAAATACACGCGACTTGGGCTCATTTGGAGAATAAACAAACAAGACTACGGACCTACACCAAATCTCTTGAAGAATTATGCATACAGAGCGTGGAGACGGCGTCGCAGGCATAAAGCGACAACGTCGCGATCTAACTAGTGGCGGCGTCAGGAAAATGACGACAGCGTCAGGACGTAACCGACTTCAATCAGACCTAGAAGATTCTATCTGGTGACGGCATCGCGACTAAAACTGGACGCCGTCGCGATGATTTCCCTATATATATTAAGCCAAATTTAAGGTTTTAAGTGTGTAACTTTGTATAACTTTTGGGAGCCGAAACCTAAGTATTTTGTTAGCTTTTAGGCCGAATTTAGGGCCTCAGAACCCTATTGTAACTGACCTTAATCTATGTTTTAATCAAGTACGATTATCTATCTTTAATAATTCAATATGTCTATGTGTTGTTTGATTGATTTATATTCTTGCTCTCTTAATAACATGTTAGGCTAAACCTTCCTTTGTATTTGCTTATGATTGCATGAAAGTTGGATTGTAGATCCTATTACTGTTGCTTCTTATGATGGATGTGCGTGTTAGGCTTTAGAAAACTAGTCATAAGATATTAAATTGGCATAGACGTCTAGGGAAACGCGAGAAGTGTAGAAAGGATACCATCGGTAACAATCTTCATACTACCTTACCCCTTATATGGTTGATCCCTCTTGAGATATTTCAATTTCATTTAATATACTCTTAAGGGCCTTGTAATAGTCTTCATACTACCTTACTTGTGCGTTGCCTTAACGGAATATTAAATAGACGGCGGGTTCGTGTAATTCGTTCATGACTTAGGAAATACTTACATAGATCATCACGAGTGTGACAAGGCAACATGATTAGGAGAAGAAATCTAATAAGTAGTGCATGATTAAGCAAATACATTATTTTATCATAAAGTTATCACCAGTAGTATAGATTATAATTAGTTTAATTAATTAGTTAATCAAACCAACCTCTCAAACCATTGATTTATCTGCTTTCTATAAAATATAAAAATACAAAAATAATCTTCTTTCAATCTTGTAGATCTCGGTTAAGCTCTGTTCGAGCCTTTCCAACCTATTCCCCTAGAGAAAGATAACAACCCCCATGTCTTGCTAATAACGCTCAGATTTGGTATGTTTTGGGATGCGTTATCTGGGTTTTATACATGATATTCAGCTAAATAATACTGCTTTTACCCCTGTTATTGTGCAAAGTGAGTTTCTTGTGTTGTAGCTAGCCAAAAGACGCGAAGTGAAGAAAAGAAGTTAAGAAATGAGAGCTGGTTTGATATTTAACTCGAAGACCCATTTGGACCAGTAAAACAAGTACTTTTGGTCATATACATGTGGTATGGATTGACCCGAGGGAGAAAGAGTTAATCAGAAAACGCGAGACGAGGAAAAGAGAAGGTCGCATTGCGAGACGAGGTCTCTGTCGCCCGACAGGAAGGATTGCTGCCCCGCTGGGAGCTCGACATGATTGCCGCCTGGCAGAAGGTTTTGCTGCCCAGCTGGAGGACGATGTCAGTTACAAAAATATAATTATGAGAGTTTTAACGAACCATAATGCCTGGAAATCGATCATATACTCATAATATCAACTGAGGGGACTTCTATTTACTTCTTAATTCGGTTTGGAGAGTAATATAAATATAGGGTGGATCTGAACCTAAAAAACACTTAACCATTGAAAAAAGTTAATATTTCACCACCACTTTTTACCCCAAAGCTGCATATTTATCTCTGGAAACCCAGGAGTAAGAGAGGATGAATTTGGAAGGAGAAATACCACTCTTTGGCGTTACGTTGATTGTACACGGCGATTGGAGGCCCTTGGCGAGCTATATCACCAAATTCCTAGGATTCTTTTATAGGTATTTATCTTCATAAGTATTTTTGAAATGTGTTTTTATTTACCATTTGAAGGTTGTATTGTTGAAATGAATTTACACATGGAGTATTATCATAATACTTATGTGTGGAACGAAATGGATTTGGTATAATGTTTGATTGTGTATGAATGATGATTTATGTGATTATGTGATTTATTTATGTCTTTAGTTTTTCTCTATGATTTGTGGTAGTATACCCACATAATCATAGGTCGAAAGGGATTCCGTGGCATAGACTATTCTCTATTAGTCATGACAAACTAAAAATGGGTTTTGGTAATTGACACATACCATTTTCACATTATCAAAAAGATGAGCAAAAGGTCTTAAATTCAAGTATAGGTCGAAAGGACTTGTTTGAATCACTTAGGAACATTATTTATCTAGCAAACATACTTGATTGGCTTGGGGTTGATGATGTTCATAGGCCGAAAGGGTTTGTCATTAGTCTTATGCATAAATAGGATTTGGTGAAGCATACCACCGAAGCAAATTGTATACAAATAGGTTTTGTGAATCATACATATTTGTTTACCCAACATAATCAAACATGTATATCAATGAAGTGGAATTCTCACATAAGTATAGTTTTAAATATGGAATGAATTTGCTTAGTTAACTACCTTGTTTCTGTTACGCTAATGGCCGTGACAACCTTAGTGTCTATTTCGCTATCTAGTATTGGTTTGCACTAAGTCCCGTGGAACGAACTTGACTTACGCGACTTTACTACGAATGAATGAGTATACTTGCTCGTATGAATCGTTGGTAATTTCATTAGTCTCGATTATAAAAGTAAAACTTGCACCCGACCAACGTCATCAAGTTTTTTGCGCCACTACCGGGGACTTGTCTTTTATTCTTGTTTTAATCATTACAAGAGGTAGCAGATATATTTAGGTAAAAATTTAGATGGTAAATAATTAGTAGCAATAAAAAAAATTCTCAGAAGTTTCCTGCCGGGGTGGCTCACTAGCCTGATACTAAAAAAATTTTGAACCCCCAGCCGGGCGGCAAAGGAGCTGGTCGGGCGGCTGGTCAGTTATGTGTGAAACATTTTTGGGTTTGAGAGATTTAAGCGTAAGGATACACGGGTCAGTTCAAAAATAATTAACGGGTTAAACTATTGTGGAAAACAAGTGGGAATGATTATTTGTTTATACTAACCCATCGCTAATGAGTTGGATGATGTATGTTGTCTTTTATAGTTGTTTAAGCTTTTGGAATGGATACTTTGAGCTTGGTTTCGGAATACTTGAAAATCTTGAGGAATGTATGGATGATGGAGATTCACGGGTTGCTAAGGAAATGAAATTGTTTGATGCTTTGGAGCATAAGAGCGTTGTGATCGAAGTGGGCAACCAAAAGTTTGCAATTTTTACCAAGGCTCCACTTCAGGCCCTTGGTGAGCCATTCATAAGGTACCCTTTACCGTGTAAGGTTGATGGGCAAGGAGCTTGGGACGCGAAGCTCGATCTTGCATATTCGGCGAATTATGTTACGGAAAAAGTGTTGGATAGCATGGGATTTATACATGTGAGTATTAGTGACTACGGTAGGAAGATGGTGAATGATGTCAACGTGGAAATCCATGGGGTTAAGTTTAAGGCTGATTTGTTGTTCTTGATTATGCTAACAAAGGGGAACCTTATATTATGTTTGGAAGGGACTTTTTGGCAACCACAAAAAGCCAAGTTGATTTCGGATTGGGCGAAATTAAGATGAATCTTACTATGTTCGAAGAGGTTAACAATGTGATCGATCTTTTGGAGGAAATCGGAAGCTCAAGTGAAGAAGTTGTCAAGATGGGGAAGGCAAACCGCAACAAAGGGTGTAATATTAACAAACTCACTCCCTCTCCTTCCTTGAAACTAGAAGAAATTCCATCGACTTCCACCATTCCACCACAACCAATTTACTACCCCTTCACCTCAAAACAAAGGGAGAAGATGAAAGAAGTGTTGGACATCAGATACAAAGAGCTAGAGGAATTGAAGCCCATTCTTGAAGTGTTGGAGAACTATGTGATATACAAGAAGAAATTAGATGAAATCTTGATGGGTAAGGAAAGGATTAACAAGAAAGACTTTAGTGAAGAAGACAAAGTAGGCATTATTGAATACGGTTTGCCTAAAAAAATGTGTGATCCCAGAAACTATGTATTGCCGGTGAAGATTAACGGTGTTGTCGAGATGGTTGCTCTAGTGGATACCGAAGCAAGTGTGAGTGTTTTTCCATATAGCTTATACAAAGACCTTAGGCTCGGTGATCCGAGGCTCTACCAAACAAACTTGACAATGGCGGATAATACCCAAGCTAAGGCAATGGGAGAAGTAAAAAATGTGAGGATCCAAGTAGGGTATCAAGCCTATGTGGTTGATCTTCTAGTCTTGGATATTCTGGTGGATCCCGAGTTACCATTGCTATTGGGCCGACCTTTCTTGAGAACTTGCGGTGCTACTATTAACATGGGAATAGGTACACTTTGTATTGATGATGGGGTTATCCGTCACACCTATTTTCCCAAGCCACGGTCCAAGTCATATGTGGAAACTTTTGAAATGGAAAGAGAAGATGATTGGCTAGGTAATTTTGAAGTGGGAAGAGACGAAGATGGAAACGCAAAGTATGGTCCGGTTGCACCATCGTTTTTGGATATCAAGGATGATATGGAAAGGGCGTTGGCAATGGAGGCGTACTTTAATCCATTCAAGAATATCATTGTGTTTAAGAATCTTGTGGACTTTCTTGGTTTGATTCCGGTGCAATTAAAAAACATAGATTGAGGAAATGAAGGATATGGAACATATAAGAAGATTGATGGCAATGGAAATTGGCATGCTAGGTTTGAAATTGTTACCCCTAGTGGAAGGAAGTTTAATAGAGCATTCAAGACCAAGACCACTACAAGAAAGCTATCGGGAAAATTCATAACCGAAGATGTTTTAAGGTTTAGTAATTTTCTTGACTAAGGAAATCAAAGACATGACAAAGATGGAGTGTGGAAGAGAAGAATAAAGCACAAATCAAAGTGCTAAGGATGTTCGTTTTCTCTTTTCGTTTATGCATCCTTTAGGCAATTTTACTTTAAGTACTTTTGGTTGGTTCTTATTTTGGTATGATTATCATTGGTCTAGACAATCTGGTTATCGTTTGGTTTAAGTTGAGGAAATTTAGATGATTATTATTATGTTTAATTTACTTATGCAATTATTAGTGATGTGTGTTGTGTAAAAACGCTCAAAAGTGAGTTGTTTTAACCAAAGATAAACTACAAAGCAGTAACCTTATGTCGGGGTAAAAATTGAAAGTGAAAATACACCATTGTTGTCAAGCCGCACGGCTAGATACAAAGCCACCCGGCTAGGAAGTGGGCCAAAACCCCAAAACCTAAAAACACACACAAACACACACACTATTATCTTAGATCATCCAAAATCGTGTTTTAATCTAATTGCAAGCGAGAGAGTTGTTTGTTGATCATCTATGGCACCAAAAAAGGTATGTAATTGTTTCAATTTCCATTTTTCGCATATTAAATTCGTGTTCTTGATTTAGGGTAGAAAAATTAGGGGATTTTGATTCATTACGAATTAGACTAATTGGTTTTAGGACTATGTGGGTATATGATAAGAGATTAAATCCTAGAAAGAATTACATGATTTGGTTAAGTGTGGATCGAATGGCTCAAGGTCGAAAATCCAAAAATTTTAAGGTCGAATTTTTCATTCGGATTTGTTGAGTGTAATTGTTTAATTGTGATGTATGATTAATCTTAGAGGTCCTATGATGCTAGGTTGATTGTATGGATCACTCATTTTGATTTTGATAAGATTGAAGTTAGTGAAATTTGGCGAATTTAGGCGAAAGAAAGAAAAAAAATGGAGAGAATAGTTTGAGGTTAAAGAAGAGTTTAGGAAAGTTTTAGGACACCCATAAGAGCGTTAGGGAGAGTATGGAAAACTAGGAGAAGAATAAAACACCTAGAAAACGTTACGTAAGCCGAAACGGCTTGGGACGAACTCCCAGCCGGACGGCAGAGGCACTGCGCCGGGAGACTAGGGGAGTTATGTCCCAATTTCTTTTTTGAAAATGAAACAACATGTTCAAAAGTGATATACTTGGTTTTATCAGTTCGTAAATGATTGTTAGGACTTGTATTTTCTGATTTTGCAGAAAAGTCGCAAGGATACGTTGCCAAATCCACTTATTGTAGAGTATGAGAAAAGGAATAAGAAGAATACAATCACATACTCGTTACAACATGTGTCGAATGGTAATTTGAAGTGGAAGGATTTGCCATCTGTAGAGAGGCATACTTATTGTGAGAGGTTGTCAAAATTGAAGGATAGAAGCATTGGGGTACCAAGGGTTGGCAACTGGGGTGTGTTTAATGCTTATGATTTCGAAGATACTTTGAGAAATATGATGAAATTAGAATACATTTACGAAGGAGATGGGGATGTTTTTGTTGATTACTCATGGGAGAGAGCACTCTTAATTGATGATGAAGTTTATCCTGAATGGGTGTTGGAATTCTTTTTGACAATGTATTTTGACAAGGATGTGGACAAAAGCAATTTGATGACAGAGAAGTGTATATGGTTTAAATTGTGTGGAAATGAGCATATACTTACTCTTCCCGAGTTTGCAGTTGTGCTAGGTTTGTTTATGGAAGATGAGGTGAATCATCGATTGTTCGGTGTACACTTTGGTAAGTTAGAGGTTAATGACAAACAGTTTGACCATAGGGAGTATTGGACTAAAGTTGGAAAGCCGACATTGAATAACTACAAGGAAGTGCTTGTTAAGGAACCACTCATGCGGATTGTGCACAAACTCATTGTGGGATCTTTGGTTCATAGACTTGCTAGTAGGATGAGTTGTCAAAAACAAGATTTGTGGATGATGAGCGCTTTGGAGGAGTCACGTGGAGTGAATTTGGATTGGATTATTGCGGATCATTTGTACAAGCATGCCTCAGGAACGAAGGAGAGTAGTGTCATTTGTACGGGTCATTATGTGACCAAGATTGCTAGTTCTCTGGGGTATTGTGTGGATGATGAGATTAAGAAGTGTTCAGAGCCGATTGATTATGAGTATTGGACAACGAAGATGTTGGCAGAAGAGCTGGATGAAAAGAATTAGTTCTTGTTGAAAGAAACTGGAATACCAACTCAGTCTGGAATAGGAAGCAGTGAGCAGAGGCAAGAGCCAAGAGGTTTGAACTCAAGTTGGGGAGATTGGAACGCTAGTTTGAATGAGGTTGAGCGTGGGAATGTTTAGAGAGACTCTATGTTGATTAGGAATAACTATATGCTCGAACATTCCATGCCCATTCTCCATCATTTGGCGAACCAAGGTAACTTTGCATACCCAACTTATGAGCCACCAAATGTTCCACCGTACCCATATCCATATATACCATACCTTTACTCTTGCACGCATTACCCTAACCCAGGTAATCAAAGCAACCAAGGAGGAAGCTATGGATTGGGAGGTGATGATTATTTCACTAGTGCAATGCCAGACTTTGGAGGAAATTCTTCGGGATATGTAGTTGGAGGATCATCTGGAGGAGCTGAATTTGATGATGAGGATATGGACGAGTGATTGCACGAGAATTTTTAAAAAAACTTTGTTTAATTCAGTTGGATGATTTATTTCGTATCGTAGGATGTTAAACTTATGTTTAAACTATTATTGTGGTTTGTTAATCTTAGGATATTTTTCTTTTATCATATTTTGTTGGGAAATGTAGTGTATTTGTAGTATTTGCAGGGATGACATGTGTTGACGTATCTGGTGGTTATCATATCCAATTTCGGAGGGGACTTGATTCGCGTATTCAAAACCAGGTATAAAGATCGCATCACAAATCGGGTAGTATCGATTGTCCTAATTTTTCCTATTTCCTTTACTTTGAAGTTTGTTTACTTACGTTGAGGACAATGCAAAACCTAAGTGTGGGGGAGGGAAAGTAATTAGGAAAAAGAAAAAAATGTGGTCCGATTTTAAAATTTGTTATACAACACATGGCCAAGGTGAGATAAAGGTAATTTAAGAGATAAAGGTAATAGCAAACCATTTTGAGAAAAAAATTATTAATTATTAAAAGAGAAAAAGAAAGGAGTAGTGTTATACTAACTAGTAGTTAAGTCCATGGATTACTAATTACCAACTATGTAGTAGTTGATCAGAGGTTGATAAAAAAGAGAGTGAATAAATAGCCAATGAAGCTATAAATTATGAAGATGAAGGAAGAAGAAGTGAAATTTTGGAGTATCGATTAGCCAATGTCTTGAGACGTGATACCGGTAGCTAATCAAAGAATTATGGAATAACTTACTTGGTAACTAGGAGTTTGTAGACTTAACTAGCGATTAGTTACAAATAAAAAGTAAATAAAAATCCTTTTGATAAGTTACCTGGTGCTCACGCTATCTTTCGGAGTTGTTGTGATAACTTATACAAGCCTATGGTAACATGGAATGTCACACCCCGCCAAGGCGGAAACGCGAGGCGTAAACAAGAATGGATATCATCACAACACATGGTGTCTATATAGAGAATACTAAAATGAAAACTAAAGTAAAGCAAAGACACAAAGTGTCATAACAATACCCAAAACCTAATGGTGTCTTTATTAATGAGAAAGAAGTCTCGTCAATAAATGACATGCAAAACATAATCCAAACAATTCATGCAAACGCATTTATTCAAACAGAAAGCACAAAGAAACTCCAAGCATCCTACGGTCTCTTCTAGTCACTTCGATCTATCTTAGCACCATTAAGCTCACCTGAAAATGATGCTTAAAACGTCAACACAATGGTTGGTGAGAGTCATAGGTTTAAGACACACAAATCAATCCTTAAAAAAACAAAACAATTTGCTGCGATTAACATAACATATCATGGCAGAACAATTTAAGCTAGCTATCACATAGGCTATCATACAACTCACAATCAATCACAACGGGACGGAACGTGCCCACGATCCACATAACAAAGCCTGGGGTAATCCATTACCCTCCGATCGGAATCACACAGTATGGAGTATTATTTCAACCCTCCAGTTAGATTTGGAATGAGTAGAGTCACTACCCTCCAACCGGAATCACACAGAAATGGGATCTTATTTCAATCCTCCAATTAGATTTGGAATAGGTAGAAGCACTACCCTCTAACCGGAATCACACAGCAATCACAACAACATTAAGCATATCACCTATAATAACCACATAAACGTTCATGCCTCAAGTAAAACCACATAATCGCAGCGATTAAACACATCCAAAACATCTTTGCATCATTTCCATCCCAATGTAAAACATTAAAAGTGGGACTATGAAACTCACCTGATGCTTAGCTTCCCAAAAGAATCCAACAAAAGCTTTACAAACACTTCACGGATAATCTAAACAATTAAGCACACAATAAGCTACCATCAATTAGGCATTCAACCCAATATGATGTAACCTCAACTATGATGGATATCTAAGCTATCTACCATAATTCTATACTTGATTTAAACCTTTTCCAACTCCTACATATGCCATTTACACTTCACTGCTACACTTTATATTTTCTGGTTTTGAGCAGAATTTTATACTCACTTACGCGTCCTAAACGTACCACTTAAACACTTCCACAATTCAAACCAAAATTCATCATGCTACATATATGTCCTATGAACCTCTCGTAGATCTCCCAAAGCCATTACCCTTTTACAAATACCCTTTTGAAATTCATTAATCCAAAGTGTCCAGAATTCGTCTAGAATCTGACCTCCGAAAAGTATGGCACTAGCTGACCACTTTAGACCTCCTTTCATACTTAGAAAAAATTCAGGGGTCACACACAATATATAAACTAACTTCCACGTGATTTTTAGCCTCTAACTAGATGTCTAAGTATTTTTAGAAAAATCAAAACCAAAACTAAAATTCGTTACTGTTTTACACACTGATTTTGTAACGACCTTTTGACCCACTTCCCGACCATAAAAACTCACGAGCCAAACTTTTCTGGAAAGTAGACTCTCTGAGGTTATCTCCAGTATGTTGTAAATTGTTTATTTGATAATTTATGATTGAGTTATGCTCGTTACAAAACTGCCTAAAATTCTGCAGTGAATTAGACAACTAATTCGGGCGATCTAGACCCTAACGCATGATCAAATCTTGTAACCAATTAAACTAATGATTAAACAATTATTATAACATTATAAACTTCCAGAAAAATCAAAGCCCTAATTTATAAACCCTAATCCATCATACTTAGATTACATTAATTGAAAATTAAATAACTAAAACTAAACAAAGATTAGAAAATACCTTAACCAAGAACCCTAAAATTTTCTTCTTTTTTCTTCTCTTGTAAAATCGGCCAAACTTCAATAGGGGCTTAGGGATTTTATTTTTTTGTATTTATAGGCTCCTAAGGTAATCCTAGATAAAGCCTAGTTAGTGTTTGATTTCTAATACAACTCTATTTTTTTCTTTTCTTTTCTTTTTTTCTTTTATTCGGCCGAATAGCCTTTTATTTATTTATTTTTTATTTTTTTCAATTTATTAATTGCATAATTACTTGTATTTCTTTAAATTTTTATAAAAATCTTAACAAATTTGACTATACCTTTTTGCTTAAACGCAATTCACTAGACTTTTAAAATAACTTTTAACTTTTCATTTTCAGCCTAACTTTCCTAAAATAGAAATTTTACATTTTTCTTAACTTACCACTTAAAATCTAAACCTATCTTAGACTACTAACACAAAAATACATATACGTAAAAATACTTACACAATTAACACAGAAACGCTCGAATCTCAATAATCATTTCCTTGTCACTCAAAAGTGAACGAAATGAACTTAACCAATTTTACCACCAATCAAATCTCATTGAGATGATCACACTCAATAGATTGATTACTAATACCTCAAAAACACATATAAACCCACATAAACACATAAAATCACATAAATCATACATTGCAACAGGCACCTAAGTCAACACTAACGGTTTGACTAACCTGCTCAAGCCATGGTTGTCACTTGACGAGCTCAGAATCGGGAGGTGATGCCTCAACGTAATCGATGTCCTCAAAAGAATCGTCATCACTTGAAGTACAATCATTGTTAAAATCAGAGAAAATCTTAATGTGATCGTTTAAAACATCAAGAGGAGGAGTATTATCACAAAAAGGCACATCACACGTATCGTTGGAAATACCCTTGGACTCACTTGGGATTGGGACAAGGTCCTCAACACTAGACTTTGTTACTTTGTCTGATTCCGTTTCCAGAATAGTGCTAAGATGCTCGTCCCCCATACTTAGAGAGTTATCGGGTTCCTCGATTGGTAAGACGGGTGTGATTGCATTAGACGAACTCTCTAAATATTTCCTATATTGAATAGTGTACTCATCATCATCATCATCGTCGTAAAAGGCAAGACGATTCCAACTCGGAGAATTAATATATTCAGCCAGCTCCTCGTTTATACTTTGCAAATCTTGAAGAAGTTTGTTAAGCAATTCTTGTATATCCTCTGGTTGAGCATGCTGAATTTTAAAAAATTTCTCCCAAGCTAGCGATAAAAGCTTTGGCGTTTTTCTAAAAGATATACGATTAAACTTCTTTAAAAAGGTTTGAATAGATTTCATTAGGTCTTCTTTGGCTTGCAAAATTTCCACACTAGTTTCTTACTTGAGAAAAGGATAGGAGGTTGATGAACGACGGGATACTGCGGGGGTTGGAATTGGTGAAAACCGGAAGAATTAGAATTATAGAAATTTTGGTTCATCGGTTGACACTGGAAAGTCTCATGAGGACCCCCGCAGTTCTCACAACAAAGAAATTGTTGTGGAAAACTTGGTGAAGTTTGTGGAAAATCATCAAAGTTTTGATTGAAACACGGGTCCTGATTGTAGACAAACGGGACTTGAGGTGGACAATCGTAACCATAATGAGCATCGTTCCCACATAACTCACAAGAATACGTCTGGTACTGGGGTTGTGGAGGGTAGTCGGAAAGATTTTGAGAATCATCGAAAGAATTCGGATTTGGATCATAAGCGAATGAATTTCCAGCTCTCGAAGCGCAAAATGAACAAAATCCACCGTTTAACGGGCCTTCACACCCGCAACAAGTGACTGGCTTTCCATCTCCATAAGTGCAATTTAAACAAATTCCATTTATAAGATTAACACCACACTGCTGGCACGTACATAGATAACAATAAAAGCCATCACATGGTTGTCCACACCCCACACACTCACGTTGGTTATACGAAGACATGTCGAAGAATTAAACGGATAAGAGGGAAAAGAAGATAAGAATTAAATGTAATAAGAGGATAAAGAAGAATATTTTTAGATTTTAAAAATAATACATAAGAAAAAGAAATAATAAAAATAAGAAAGTAAAATATTTTTGGATTTTTATGGTTTTATAATAAAAAGAAAATATTCACAATTAAAAACGATAACTTCACGAGGAAGGGTCTTCAAAAACTAATCTTCAAACGAAACACGATAATCGTTACACACTTCCCCGGCAACGGCGCCAAAAATTTAATCCGCTCCAAACCACACACACAAACAAGTATGTGTAATTAAGAGGCGAAGTCAATTATAGTATAGTAGTATACGTATTCCAAAAGTTTTAAAGAGAATTTCTTTTAACCAAAGCAATTTCTAAAACTCCCGGGTCGTTTTTCCTCGGCGAAGTGTGAATAGAAAATCGGTTTAATTTGTGATCGCGAATTTGAATATTTTAACATTTTGATTTGGTTTCCTATTTCTAACAAATTTAATACAAAAACAAGCAAAGACAATCAACAATTAAGCTATTAAAAATTAAAACAAGAAAACGTTAACGGGAATTATAAAA
>BQNB010085987.1:11143-28313 GCA_026074375.1 Tanacetum coccineum | reverse complement strand
TCTTAACACCTTTAGGACCAAATAGGTCCATATGAAGCATATGCAAGGGTTTGGTGATTGAGTTCACAAGTTTGGCCTTACAGGAGGCTTTGTGTTGCTTTCCTTTCTGACAAGCAACACAAGAATGATGATTTTCAAAAATCTTTCGAGGCAAACCTCTAACAAGGTTTCCCCTTATAAGTTTGTTCATGTTTTTAAAGTTTATGTAACCAAGCTTCCTATGCCATAAATTGGATTCATCAATTGTGGCCTTAGCAAAGAGGCAAGTTAAACCTTTAGTGGGAACAACACTCTTTAGGTCAACACTGTAAATGTTATCCTTTCATCAAGTAGCTTAAAGTCAGAAGATAAGGCAAGACATTCAGTGTTAGTAAAAAGAACATTATTCTTTTTGTCCCAAATTTGTGACACACTAAACAAGTTTTACTTAAGCTCCTTACAAAATACATATTATCAAAATCTAATGTTCCTGTTTTGATTTTACCTTTTCCAGAAATTCTACCTTTACCAGACCATTATAATCTTCATACTCAGTAAGATAGCATTTGTTTCCTGTCATGTTCCTAGAGCAACCACTGTCAATAACTCCTTTTTCCCTGTACTCCTTCTGTTGTGGGTTGCCTTGCACATAAAATAAGAGAATTAGGCTCTTTTGGGGATCCAAGCCATTATAGACTTAGATCTGCCTCGTGCATCAATGTAAGAATATTTCTTAAAAGTATTTGATGCACTACTATTTTTGGCTTTCCAAACCCAGCATGCTGAGGCCTTAATAGCATTAGCCTCTTTTCCCTTGTTTTCACTTACTACTGCTCTATCCCTAGCAGTAGTATCTTTTACCCTGACAGTATTAACCTTTTTATTGAAAATACTATTTTTGTTTGCTAAAAACTTGTTAAATGGCCTTGTGACTTATGAATATCCCTTTTTGTAAGCATTTGATATTTGTCTAGAATGATTAATAATTGTTTTTGAGACAGCAGTATTAACTGGTTTGACAGCAGTATTAACACTTGTACCAGCAGTATTAATTTTACCAGACCTGGTTAATACTACTTGTGGAACAAATCTTCTATTAGGGTGAGGGTGAGTCATTTTATTAGGAAAGTTCTTGTGATTCATTCTACTTGATTTGTTCCACACTGGTCTTATAACCTTTTTATCACACACATAATGAAGATGCTCAAAACTACCACAAAAACAAGCTTTATTAATCATTTTAAAGTCACTTCCTAGTCTTTGGGACATAAGATTGTTCTAGTTTCTTTGGTTCCCTCTAGGATAGTGTTTGTATTGTTTAGGTGTTTCTACCTTCTCTACAGTTTCCCTAGCAGACTTAACAAATTTTATATTTTCAGTGCTAGGACTAACAGTTTTATCCTCAACATTAGGTATAAATTCTACCTCACTATCATCATCAGAATTCCAATCCTCAATGACTGGAGGTCTAAAGCTGTTCTTCCTAATAGTTTTAGATTCTACTGCATCACCATTTTTTTTACATTAACAAACTCATGATTTGACTCAACTTTCTTAACATTACTAGGTGTAACAACAGTAATAACATCTATATTCTCACTTTTAACTATTTCATCCATAAACATTAGATCAGGTTTAGAGAGAATGAAGTTCCATGTATAAGGTGGGGGAACTGCATGATATCCCTTATCAGATTTGGACTTATTATACTCCTGATTTTCTAACATCTCAGATGAATTCACAAAACTTTCTACTGTAGGAGAAGCTGCAGTAGAAGAAGTTGCAGTAGAAGAAGCTGCATTATATCCTAGTCTAGTTTTAAACTTGTCACAAACTTGACTTTCCAGCAAATTATTCAAAGATTTAGATGAATTTTGAAACTTCTCTAATGTTAGTTTTAACTCATCCCTCTCTTTTTCTGCTTTTTCCAATTTCCTTTTGTTTTCAACTAAAGCACTATCTTTTAGTTTAACTTCAAGGTTTAAAACATTAATGCTCTCTTCGAACACAACCTCATTTTTCTTATAGTGAGCTAGTCTAGCTTCTACTGATTCTAAACTTGCTTTATAAGATACTAAATTAAATTCAGACTTTTTGTAATCTGAAGACAAACTATCATATTGTTCTTTGAGAGTAGCATAAGCTTTTACACATGATTTAGAACAAGAATCTACCTCAGAATCTGAACTGGAAGAACTTCCTGAAGATGTATGTGCCATTAATGCTTAGTTTTTAGGATGTTCTTCTTCAGCTTGGTAGCTACAATCATACCCTCCAATTCCATCTTGAGAAACCAAGGCATTTTCAATAGGAGTTTCCACTGTCATAGTTCTTCTACTATTCTCTCTTCCTCTATTTTCCTGATTTCTAGGAGCTCTACATTCTCTTGTAAAGTGATCATTTTTATGACAATCTTAGCACTCCACTTTAGACCTGTCAAATCCAACTCTTTGACTATTTACATCCAACTTACTGCCTATCCTCTTGATGAATCTCCTAGCTCTAATTGTCAGGATGGCCATTTCCCATTGTAAATCCATTTCTTCTAGGTCAGGATCAATTTGTTTTAGATACTCTCGTGCAAGTTGAGGAGAATTGGGCTGACTAGCTAGGAAAGCATAGATCACAGCATCACTAAGGTTATCTCCAGATGTAGGATTACTTTGAGTATGAGCAGCACTAACTCCATAAGCAGTGTTATCTGCTTCATTTGTGCTGCTATTACTGTTAGTGTTGTTGGAGGACACAAAAGCCACATTTTGTGGATTTTGGCTTATACTTGATGATCCTATAAGTTCAGGTTCATATATCTTCAAGTTATTGTACAAGTCATCCAAACTAATGGTCTCTATTTTCTCTTTGTTCCTCCAGATCAAAGCATGAGTCTTCCATTCAGATGGAAGACTTCTTAACAGTTTTAAGTTCATGTCCTCTTGTGAAATAACTTCGCCTTAAATCTCCAATTGACTAATAAGTTTTTGCAACCTATCAAAAGTTTGATCCATTGTTTCTGAACTTGATCCTGCAAAGTTCTCATATTATTGCTTGAGTAGTGTCCTCTGAACTTTCTTAGATTCCTTGTTTCCTCCATACCTCTTCTCAATGGCTTCCATAAGCAATTTTGCATCTTTATATGAATGGAACTTCATTTGATCCTTATTTGGGAGTGCCATCAATAGAGTTCCTCTAACTTTCATCTCATTCTTCCTGTCCAACTTTTCTTCTGCAGAAGTAGGTTCATAACCCTGCTCAACATCTCTAACAGTTTTCTTTAGCACTTTGTTACCATTCTTAATTACTTCCCATAGAGAGTAATCAGTCATAAGAAAGTATTGTTCTATCCTCATTAACCAGAGATCATAGTCCCCTGGGTTGAGGATAGGGAGTCTTGCAGTCAGAGTGGTAGTAGTAGTTCCTGCTTCCATCTTAACACTGAGAAATTGATCTAGTATATATTGTTTTTGTTTCTTCTTATTCAAAGCTTCACAACAAGCTCTGATACCACTTGTTGATCCGCAATTAAAGCTGACATTGATTTTAATATATCATTTTCTGATTCCGGTCACTAAGATTACACTTTTATATACGACAAGGATTCAATTTCTTATAAATTAATTCATGTCGATGATTTAAACTGGAATCAATAAATGACCATGTTGAAATCAATACTGAATTATGTTCGAAAAACATTAATATCAAACCAATGGATATTATTATTTGCACAAGCAACAACACCACTTCCATTGAGTTTGATAAAAACATTGAAACAAATCATGACACACCAGGTAAATCTTTCGCTACAAAAGATTTTGTTGATCCCAATGAACAAATCTTAAACTCCTTAGCTTGATGTAAGGTTTAGTATCCTTGGATAAATCCAAAGGTACTAAGAATGAAACTTTGAGTGTATGATATAAACTATGCAGAATCTAGTTTATAAAACTAAGAAGAATAATGAAACAGTAAAACAATCAAAGACAAACAGTTTATCAAACTTTCAGCCTCAATATATTAAATATGAATACTCAAAAGTGTTAGGGTTACAAAAAACCTTGAAGCTATGACAATGACTCGTTTGGGTACATTGAATTCTATACCCTAGGACCTCCTTTTATACAACCAAGGGTCCACAAAGCCTTACATTAACTTCTAAGTTGTCATGATCTTTTGAACAAATAATTATACATATCTTTTAAAAAATAAAAAAAAAAAAAAAAAAAAATAACTCAATACTTATCTTGTAAGTATTCTTGTTATCTAATCATTTCTCTTGTGTTTATCATTTGACAGTAGAAGCTTTGATCAAGCAGTTGTCAATCTTCAGAATTTAATACTAGCAGATTAATTTTGAACTAAGCAGCACTAACTGTAGCATCAAGCGAAGTAGTAAGTTCTTAGAATATTATCTTCATTCTTTCATAGCAGTACTAAGGTGACACTGCAGTACGAACTTTATGCTCTCGAGTTGTAATTTACTATAGCATGGTACTGACTTATACTTGCTGAAGTACTAGCTTTTATACTAACAAGTATAATATAATACTTAAGTATTAACATAGCCTAGTAGTAACTTTATTACTACCGAAGTACTACTACTTAGCATAATTTTCATTAGTATCACTAATAGTACAAATTAATACTTGAGCAGTATTAATCCTAGAATCTTCTTGAAGTCTTTAAATCAAACAGATTTTGTTTTAATGCATTAATTTCCTGATTTAGTCATTCGTTTTTTAACAAAGGGATGGCCTTTAAATTTTATTTTCAAAATATTTATATGTGCCATTTGCATCAATTTGACCCCAAGTTGTTTTATAAGGTGGGATAAATTGGGGGCCATTGTTCTACTTAAAGTCCTTTTATAGTATAATAAGAGTTTTTGCGAGAGAGATCAACCATAATGTAATTGTCATTTTTTTATCGAGTTGTCTTCCCCAGGTTGTCTATTACGGGCGGTATCAAACCCCATAGATACGGTGTATTAACTGCCTGGATGATATCCAGTCTTTATTTTTATGCATTTTTTTGTTCGTTCAGTCTATATGGCGTATTCATTAAATGAATACAACATATTAGACGACTGACCGGTACCTTAGGATTTTTAATACATGTTTCAATACGGCGTATTCTGGGGCATGGATACGGCGTATTGACTTCCTGTATAATATTTAGTTTTAGTTTGCTGTATTTTAACCATTGTGCACCAGAGATAGAATTGCATGGTTTTTCCTATAGTATTATGTAGGAACTTACTGTAAAGAAATCAATGATATGGTGAAGGTATACTCTGGAAAAAGACGTGTGTTGAACTCACACGGGCATTCTGGCACACTTTTGCTCAAGAACTCAAATTGGAGAATCATCCCGAGCAAAATATTAGGGGAGTTCCTCATTCTAATTCTATTTCTTATTTTCTTTCATTGTTTTATTTATACAACGAGGACGTTGTATAATTTAAGTGGAGGGATGGAGAATTAGAATGCCTACTTGTCCTTTTTTTTAACAAAATATGCTATATGCTTAAAATTATGCCTAATTTTAAAAAAAATTGCATACCTTTTGTTAAAATTACTAGTTACATGACCTCGCACACAAATAACCCTTAATGCAAATTGCGTGAATTAAGCCTATTCCATTTCCAAACGTTTACCAAAAATTCCATAAATACTTATGAGTGTGCCGGTGATGTAGCTGACTTTAGAACTTGGATTGGTATTTCACTCAAGACCACAATAATGAGTACTATAGATTTAGATAGAGTAACTTGTTTAACGGGTAAATTTTTAGGAATACACCCAAAAAGACTTTATATGTTGTGTTATTAACTAACTATATGTTGGGAATAAATCTTCACAAGTTAGTACTTCTAGTCCAAGAACTTAATATTGCTCAGAATATTTAGTACTGCCAGTACTAAAACTTAGTACTACTAGAAGACTTTGTACTGCTGCATGAAGATTACAACTGTCAAAGAATGATAAAGAAGGCCCGTTCAGTTTGGTGAGCCCTATTTAAACAAACAGCTTTAAAACCCTAGCCAGAAAATAATCTGTTTTTAGATAATAAATCATTGGTGCGCTGATTCCGAATCCAATCATTCACAGTTATTACTATTTGACTTTTGTAAAATCCCGTTAATTCTTTTATCGGTTTTAATCATAGACGTGTAAAATCCCGTGAATGTAACCTGCCTACAAGACCACAACCTCAATCACATCATATCCACTTCAGATCCAACAAAATCTTTCACACTTCATAATTCACGATAAAATGGAAAAAGAAAGATACATTATCATCCGAGTGTCAGATTCGAAAAAACAACAAATGCAACTAATTCAAGACAAATCAAAAGAAAGTTGCATGGTATCTTTTCAACAACTTCATTCACACCTCAAGTGTCTTTTAAACTACAACTTAAAAGGAAGTCGAACCGAGGAAGGATTCAAACGCGCATTTTGCAACACTGTTTTGGTCAAGATTTAGAGACATTCCACGGGCACAATGTCCTATACATGGATCAACTAGCAAAAGCAACATGACACGAAGAAATTCAAGAGATTGGATCCATGTCTGCTTTTAAAGTACCAGGACACAGTTACAAATGTCATCAAGTCACGGTATTGATTGTGGATGATGAATATGTTGACATGACACGCAACAAATTCCTACAATACACTCGACTCGATATTCTAGAATTCCGTGACACACTGATCCAAAACATGGATTATGTTAAAAAGTCGATTGAGAAAAGAGCGCTGCATAAAATGGAGTATGACAGCAGGGTGAATGAAAGACTGATGCAGACACATAGAAAATAAAAAAAGAGAAAAGGTGATTCGAGTAAAGCATGGATGCTAGTTTAGTTATCATTGAAAGCAAGGGACAGAATCACAAGAACAGATACCACAGCAGATCAGGGAATGATGCCATGTTTAATGATGCAGATATCAGGCAGACGCCGTATATAATGAAGAGCAATGGCTGAGGTGTTACAAACGACTGATGATAATGTATCTGCTACTGGACAAAAAACAACAGAATCCTTAGCAATACCTGAATCAGTAATGAAGGAAATGTTGACCATAATGCTGAACAATGTACATGACAATAGTCCTTTACCTGCTAAATAAACGTGATAACATGACACCTAAACTAACCTCAGATCAATCACTCGAGTCTGAAATGAATGTCACAAAAATACTGTGCCAATTTTCAAAAAGATTTTCAAGAATGGAAGCACAATGTGTTAATCTTGAACTTAATATGCAAAATCAAGTTTTAGAAAGATGGGCAACAATGCAATTTTTGAATTTAAAAAGTAATGAAGCCAAGGTTAAACATGACATCGATGTAATTGAAACAATAAACATCGAATTGGAACATAGTGTGGCTAAATTACTCGCAGAGAATGAGCAGTTACATAAAGAAAAAGAGCACTTGAAACAGACTTACAAAGATCTTTTTGATTCTATCAAAAGGACACCGAGTTCAACCAAAGACAAGCATGACTCTTTTAATGGCACAACTGAAGCGAAAGACTAATGAAAATGCTGATGTAGCAAGCTTCAGATTTAAAAAAGGGGTTTGCAATTTGCAGCATTAAAAAAATGAGTTAAGAAACTAACAGGAAATTGGAAAGCTAAGTCTGCAAAGCCATCAATCTTGGGAAAACCGGTTGGACAACCACTCAAAAACCAATCCGTTGTTAGACAACCGACGGCGTTAAGTCTGAAAGACTCTAGAATTTCAAAACCTTTGGTTATGCCTCCAAGTTGAATGTGAACAACTACTTGTCAAAACCAGTCACTACACTTCATTTGCCTTAGAGAAAGAATCTTGCCCCTATCAAAACCTCATCACATGATTGCACCACGCTCCTCTAGGGTATATACTCCAAACGACATAGTTTCATAATCACTAACCTAGATGAAGCTAAGAAAACGCACCACATAACACTTTAGGATCCCTAGAAATTTTTTTGACTCCAAAAACATTTTGTTTGGCTCGACATGTCAGAAAATGTGTCTTTAATGCAATCAATGAATTCTTAGTGGTAATAAAATTCCTAAAAGAAGTCAACTCACGTGCTAAGGTTCCATCCAATAAGACAATAACAAGAAACAAACCCGTAGAGCAAACAAGGTTTGCAAAGAAACCAGAAAGACAGATCCCAAAAGGACATAGGTTTTCAATCAAAAACACTTCCGTTGTGCATAAGAAAACAATGACTCCTAGATCTTGTCTTAAGTGGAAACTGATGGGTAGAGTTTTTAAAAATGTGGTTCTTAGATGGGTTCCAACTGGAAAGACATTCGCCTCTAGCACAACAAAGGTTGATAGTGAACCCCCAAATGGTTCAAATGCAGATATCACTAACCAATGTGAAAGCGAACAAGCTCTTGATGTCAGTGCAGGTACTCTCTTAAGTACAGGTACATCGTTCAATCATATAAAGGAAGGTCTCAAAGTTTGGTTGCGGAAAAGACAGATACCTCAAAAAACAGGGCTTCAAGGAATTTTGATCAGATGATCACATAATGACGTTTGAACATAGCAGTTCAAGCCTCGGTCATCAATGTCAAATGGTTGTCTGCGAAAAAAACACTCAGCCCCGTTCCTAGCAATGTTCAAAGACGTTTGATCGCAAGCAATCAATCCCGTCAGACCTTCTGGAAATGATGTCCTGATCACAACTAGTTCAAACCTCGCACACAACGACAAAGAGATGTCCTGTTGAAATCTCTCTCAGGCCTCGATCCTCAATGGACAAAAGGCGTCAGATTATGACACCACTGACGCGCCAAAGCCCCCAAGACAAAATGAATTGTTTTGGGCCGTCTGCAAGAAAAGACAGATTCGTCCACAACAAGGGTTAAATTTTCTCTCAGCCTTTTACTTAGAGAATATTACAATCCAACAACACGATCTCGCTGAGGAAAACAACAAAAGAACAAGCACCGACATGCATCTTCAACAAGGATTAATTTAGAATCAATCCTTTTGTACACAAGGTAAAGAAATTGGTGAGTTCTTTCCTCACGCAGACATGATAATACCGATGTGCATACAATTCAACAATAAAGTCTGATTACCCATGGACCCAGAGATCGATCCATTAGAACAATTTCTGGAAATCCAACCATCGCCATTCAAACAATACGACATCATAGCCACAAAAATATCCTGAAAGGTATGTTCGTGTCTCCACAGTGAGTATTTGATGAACCGAAGAACATTAAGTAGGCAATGTCTGAATCTGCATGTGATCGAAGTAATGCAGGATAACTTCATCAGGTTCGACAACTAACAGTCGGGAACTCGTCGACAAAACCAATTGGCAGATGATTATAAAAGCTAAAGTGGTTATGGAAGAACAAAAGATAAGATTAGCTGTAAATGCAACAAAGCACGACTTGTTGCTAAAGGTACATGCTCAGAGGAAGAGGTATGATTTGAAGAATCATTGCTCCAGTTGCTCGCTTGTGAACAGTTCTGATCTTCGATGCCCGCACGCAGCACACAAGTCCTTCCAATCTATCAATGGACGTGAAAACGGCATTTCTTAATGGTCCACTGAAGAGAGAGGTTTATGTGCTTCAAAAACAGCAAGAAAAGGGTTCGTTGATCAGATCATCCAGAAAAAAGTCACTACTGAGATAAAAGCTTTGAATGGGATTAAAGCAAGCATCCAAGAGCCTGGTATGAGTGAACAATCAAACATCCTGATTCCAAAGGCTTTACTAAAAGGGTACAATTGAACCCAACTTTATTCAATATAAAATACGGGGAGGATCATTCTGCTTGGGCAAATTTACGTCGAGGACATAATTTGTGGTCTACACAACACTAAATAATTCAAAAAGATTTGAAAAGTAATGCAACAAGTAGATTTGTTATGGCCCCCCCCCGCCACCCTCCCGACGCCCCTCTTTAATGGGGAGATGAAATTCTTTTTAGGACTTCAGAGTCCACCATCCCCAAGGGTAGTTTTTTAACAATCAGGCCAAGTACCTTTAGAAATTCTGAAAAAGCATAATAGGACAATTGTCACTCCATTAGTACACCATTGGCTACAAACCCTAAGCTAGATGTATACTTGAGGTGGAGAACCTAGAACCAATCGGATATCATAATAAAATGGGTCTCTCATGTACTTGACAACTAAAGATCAGACTTAGTGGCAAGCAGTAAGCTATTGTGCACGTTATCAAGCACGACCAACAAAAAGCACCTCAAAAGTTTAAAAGAATCTTTAAATACATAAAGGTACTATGTAACTGTGACTCTGTATCCAAAGGATTCTGGTCTTTGAACTAACAGCAATTTTCAGATGCGGATCATGTCCGGATGCCGATGATAACTCGGAAAAGCACTTCTGGAGGGATACAATTCCTTGGTGATAAACTTGTAAGCTGGATGTCAAAGAAACAAAACTGCACTGCAATGTCTTCAGCAGAGGCAGAGTATGTGGCGTTATCTGCAAGTTGTGCTCAAGTAATGTGGATGAGGAACAACTTCAAGAATATTGGCTACAACTACAACAAAATAACCGGTTTGTACTGCAACTCTCAGTCAGCCATAGCAATAACATGCAACCCCGTACAACATTCGCGAACAAAGCACATCCATACTCGGATCTCATTTCCATACAAGGAACAGTTTTAAAATGGTATAATTGAAATACATATTGGTCAAGAACAGAATACCAATTAGCTTGACCTGTTTTACGAAAGCCCTTCTGAGGATCCGATTAAAGTATCTTGTCAAAAGGATTGTATGAGATGTTTGACTCCAGCGGAACGGAGTTCAGACAAACTGAAGTCTGCTTGAATATCAAACATCACCATAGTACTTTTTTTGAGAAATAGCAAATACAAAAATATAAAAACTTTAAAAGGAAATACAAAAACAGAAAATTCAGAAAATTTTATAAAATATTCTTCTCGACATGCCACATGTGAATCGATAACATTTACGTGCTTACGAAATGTCGATAACATGACACGGGTGTGTAAATGATATTCGAGCGAGAGTAGCAAATAGTTTCAAACATGTCATTTCAATTTTCTAGATGTCTCATGTGCAAATGTCATACATAACCCAGACTTCAAATAAGGAAGGATTATAACTTATCCTCACAACGATAAAATTCATGTGTCCGCGGTCTTGTAAGTGTTCTTTACAAGACAGTTCAATGTTTTTAGCTGCAAGAAAAAGGATAGTGGTACGTTTTCAGTGCGCTTACCCTTACCGTATAGAAGATAAAGGTCCCTACGATCTGGTTTTTTAAAAAGTGAATAACCAAAGTCAATGTTTCAAGAATTTTCTTTCTCGATGACAAATCATAATCTTTTAAAATTGTGTGTTCAACACTCCATCCCTCACAATGTTTTCAAAAGACAACAATTTCTCAATTGGTCCTATTTTTGAGGGGGGAGTTTTATTTCGGAAAAACAAAGTTGTTTAATGATTTTGGATACATCAACAACGACAATTCTTATTAATTCAAAACATTATCAAATGTTTCCAACCATTCATGCTGTATCAAAATTTTCTCCCACGTATATGTATCAAGACATATTTTTAAATCATAAGGTATATCAAAAACTAAGTTGTTTTATTATTATAAAATAAGGGAGAAAATGTATTAAAATATGATCTATTCGTTCTCAATAGTCTAAAGAAAAAGGTTTTATTGTTCGATCCTAGTAGGCCAACAACATCTTAATTTCACGACGGAATCTAAGTCATAAAGGGTGTTAGTTAGAATCAATCTTGAATCCAACCAGAACCGAGGATCTACCCAAGATAAATCCAAAGTTAGAAATAGCATCCTTAGGTATATAATGGAGAGAATGTATATGGGAATAATGTCGGACTAAAGATTGAGCTAACACTGGAACAATCACCAACAAGTGTTAGTAAAGACGTCCTGGTAATCTATTGAAGGCTTGAAGATGAAAAAGAAATGTATGGATTAAGGGTCTAAAGAAAGAAGCCCTCCACACAACTTAATGCAGAAACCGAGTCATACATATGTCTGTCAGAATACAATTGGATTGCTGAACATTGAAAACACATCATGGACCCAGTGATGCAATGCACAACCCTTCCCAGCCATTCGGGTTTCTCTCAACAGAAACTTGTCTCATTTGTCACAGAGATACACACGTTATCTATTGACATCTCATTCCGAGATCGATGATATTGAAATAGGTGGCAATATGCCCAGCCGATCCGAGTACTAAAACAAAAAAGCACTAAACGATGTCTAGAGCCAAGGAGATCATAAAAATCACGTTAGGACATCATTCCATTTCAAACACATTGGTTGAACATCAACAAGTTCACAGCTGTTAACAAGAGTCCTACGCAATAACTTTGTGATATTTGTCCAGAACAACCAAGTAATACTAAATGTATTCACAATGAATTAATGGAAATCCTGCTTGATCCAGCATCAACAATCTCTTGGAAGGTGACTTGCTAGATTATCTATATGAATCATAAACTGTGACAACTGGATACGAATTGGTCCAGTAAATTGAATGGACGGTTGAATTAATTTTGATAAAAACATGAACACTCACTAACCCTCTCGATGTGTTACAAAAACTCTTTAACGAGTGACACGTCGATTGATTTTCAAATCAATTTTCTCGTTTATCACTAACGTAAACCTGCAGGTCAAACGGTGGTAACGGCAACCTCAATCCCATTTAAATGCTCAATCTATAAAGACATACTATCTAGAAAGCTCAAGATTTAAAGACAAAGACTTCCGCTAACTCTGATTTAAAGCTTTCAAGATAATGCAAAAGTATGAGCATGTTGGTCAAAGTCATAAGATCGCAAGATGGCATAGACGATAAAGACAATGACAAAGGCTCAAAGTCAAGATCACAAAGCATGAAGGAACAAGCTTACAACAAAAGAACAAAAGAAGCAAAGACCAAGAACACTCGAGCTTAAACGACAAAAGCAATCTCACTGATCTCATGAAGGAGTGTCATCAATGAACTCACTTCGGGGGAGATTGTTAGCCTCAATTTTATTAAGTCAATAAAGGAAGCTCGTTCCCGTGTTCAAGACCTCACTTCGGGGGAGATTATTAGCCTCAATTTATTGAGTCGAACAAGGAAGTTCGATCACTCTATGATGGAGCTTCGGTCTTTAATTAGTTAATGTTGTAATAGAATAATATCGGGAATCGAGCTCGATAGATAATCTAATATTGTATATGTTTTGGGATTAATCCCAAGCAAAACCCGAGCCCGGGTCCTAATTAAATATCCCGCGCGTCACATTAAATGCGTAGGGATATATATATAGATATTTTCCTTTAGAAAATATCTATCTCTCACATCTATCTCATATCTATCTTTTTTCTAAATCTAAAATCTTTTTTCTCTCTCAATTCTCTCTCCTCTTTCTCTCTCTAAACAACTCACTCTCTTTCTCTTTTCTAGTTCGATTCGTATATGTTATATGTTATGAAGTGTTACGGGATCCTACAACATCATGATACCTTTTTGCACAACTAATCCATTAATCTCTCAAGGTCCTAAGGACAGTGAAGAAGATGTTGGTATGAAGCCTACAGAAGTGAATAAAAGTGAAGCTTCTGATAAAGGTGAGGAGGATGAACACGACACAAGAAATTAGTTTGAAAGGCTACTTCAACAAGAAAATGAGACTAACAGTACTAATAGTTTTAATATTGTTGGTACACCTGTTAGTGCTGCTAGACCATCTTTTACTAATGATGATCCATCATCACCAGTTAATGCTGCTGAAGCTTCTAATGCATTTGAGGATCATCTATTTAAACAATTTTCTCCTATCAAAAATGCATTTACTCTTTCAGATGTTCCAAATGTGTCTCCAATGGATGATAACACTAGAATTTTCGCTGGTGCATATGATGATGAAGATGTAAGTGGACAGGCTGATCTCAACAACTTGGAGACAACCATGAATGGCAGTTCTATTCCTACAACAAAAATTAACAAAGATCATCCAATTAAACTAATATTGGAAGACTTACACTGCAGCTCCACTAACAAGAAGAATGTTACAACAAAATCTTGAAGAACATTGTTTGGTGAGCTACATTAACAAGCAGAGAAGAACATATCCTAAAGATTATCATAACTGCTTGTTTGCATGTTTTCTCTCTTAAAAGGAACCTAAGAAGGTGATTCAAGCTCTGAAAGATCCAAGCTGGATAGAAGCAATGTAAGAGGAGCTTCTTCAATTTAAACTTCAGAAGGTTTGGACACTGGTTGATCCACATAATGGCAAGAGGGCCATTGGAACAAAATGGGTATTCAAAAACAAGAAATAAGAGAGAGAAATTGTTGTTAGAAACAAGGCAAGACTAGTTGCATAAGGTTACACCCAAGAAGAAGGTATTAATTATGATGAGGTTTTTGCTCCTGTTGCTAGGATAGAAGCAATCAGGTTATTTTTGGCACCAGGATTTAAAGATCTTGACCATCCAGACAAAGTTTACAAGATGGTCAAGGCACTTTATGGGTTGCATCAAGCACCAAGAGCATGGTATGAAACCTTGGCTAACTATCTGTTGGGCAATGGGTTTAAAAGAGGGAAGATAGATCAAAAATTGTTTATCAAGAAGCAAAAAGGAGATATTTTGCTTGTACAGGTTTATGTTGATGATATTATCTTTGGCTTTACAAACAAGGAATTATGTACTGCATTTGAAAAGCTTATGAAGGATAAGTTTAAGATGAGTTCTATAGGAGAACTTACTTTATTTTTAGGATTACAAGTACAATAGAAGGAAGATGGAATATTTATCTGTTAGGATAAATATGTAGCTGGGATTTTGAAGAAATTCAACTACACAGATGTGAAGTCTGCTTCTACTCTAGTTGATTTGGAAACGCCTTTAGTCAAAGATGGAGATGCTGATGATGTTGATGTACATCTCTATAGATCTATGATTGGGTCTTTGATGTATCTTACAGCATCTAGGCCAGATATTATGTTTGCAGTATGTGCATGTGCCAGATTCCAAGTTACACCAAAGATATCTCATCTCTTAGCAATCAAGAGAATTTTTAGATATCTTAAAGGTAAACCAACATTAGGCCTTTGGTATTCTAGAGATTCTCCATTTGAACTAGTTGCTTATACTAATAGTGACTAAGCTGGTGTAACTTAATATAGGAAGTCTACAACTAAAGGTTGTTAGTTTTTGGGAAATAGGTTGATATCATGGCAGTGTAAGAAGCAAACTATGGTTACGACCTCTACATCTGTAGCTGAATATGTGGTTGCTGCTAGTTGCTGTAGACAAGTACTCTGGATTCAAAATCAATTGCTGGATTATGGGTATAATTTCATGAATACTATGATTCACATTGATAATAACAATACTATCTAAATTATTGAAAATCTTGTTCAACATTCTAAAACAAAACATATAGAGATTAAACATCATTTTATAAGAGATTGCAATGCTAAAAAGTTAATTAAAATGGTTAAAATTGATACTGAACATAATGTTGCAGATCTTCTTACAAAAGGTTTTGATGCAAGAAGGTTTCAGTACTTGGTCTCAAGTATTGGAATGCTTAATCCTTAATGTTTTCTTTATGTCTTTGTAATGTTTTGTAAGGGATTAGTACTGTTAGTTGTATCCATTAGTACTGCTAAGTATAATTAGTACTGCTAGTTATACTTAAGACTGCTTGTTAAAACTGTTAGTCATAATTAATACTATCAAAAAGAAAATACTTTGGATTGTGTATTTTTGGATTTGGACTAACACTTGTAGGATAAGCATATTGAGTACCTGATGTTGAAAGCTTCACCTTTGAAGTCTTGTTTGAGGGGAGGCTACTTATGTCAATATGCAGTCAAGCATGGATGAAAGGACATGTAATATCAAAAGTGGTTTAAAAAGAATCAAAAACATCTAGGTATGTCAAAAGAGGTCAGGACACCAAGATACCTCAGTCTAGTGGTCCCCCTGTAAAGGTTGGTGATGAGGTTGTCCATAAGGAGTTGGGTGACAGAATGGAAAGGGCTGCCACTACTACTTCTAGCTTAGAAGCAGAGCAGGACAGTGGTAACATCAATAGGACCCAATCCATGGCAACACTTAATGAGCCAAATCCTTAGGGAACTGGTTCAGGTAGTGGTCCTAGGTGCCAAGATACCATATTGGGGGTGTAGATGCTCAAACTAGGTTTGAGACTACATCTAAACAGTCCAATGATCCACCTCTCTCAAGAGTTAACACACTTAGAAGTGGGGAGGACAGTCTGAAACTAATTGAATTGATGGCACATTGTACAACTCTGTCTGCATTGGTGAGAAAAAGAATAGAGAGATTAAGTGAGCTAAAAAACAGAAAGAGAGTTATGTGATAAAAACAAAAAGAGTGAATTGGTGAGCAAAAAGAATTAAGAGATATTGTGTGAGCATAAAAACAGAAAGAGAGATTGTGAGAGTCAATATTTGGTGATGGAAATGCTCTTTGGACGAAATTGAGGTTAATACTGGTATCTCAATGTTAGTACTGCTGGGCATTACTTAGTACTGATGGGCATTACTTAGTACTGATAGTCATATTTTAGTACTGCTGGGCTTAAAGTTAGTACTTCTAGGCTAATATTAGTACTGTTGAGTAACCGTTAGTATTGTTTGAGCCATAACAGAATTTCCTTCTCTAAATATAGCCATCGTGAAATTTCTGCCAACCACTTCGTCTATAGGTTTGACTAATTAGAGAATTCATGATCTTTCTATAAACATAAGATTTCTTCAAGATAAGTACAAATCTTATTCAGTCGGTGAAATTTTAAAACCTTAAAAACTCTCTCTTATCTCAATTACCTCTACCAAACACTCATACTCTCTCCCACGACCATATCCCAGAACTTTAATTCACTTTCTATTCATCAAATGGCGAATTTGGAATTTTGAATTGAATTTGGAATTTTACGACAAGCACAACATGGTTGCGTACTTAGAGTAGTCAGAAGGAAGTAAGGGGTTTCATTAAATCATTGATTTTCTAACTGCAAGTCACATCAAGAATGCCCTCACTAAATGCCTAACCCTTTATGCTTCTCCTATAGAACAATTTTGGCAAACTGCTGCTTTGAGCACAAATGAGGATGAAGTCAGGGGAATAACTGCTACCATAGATAGGAAG
>BQNB010085987.1:0-10615 GCA_026074375.1 Tanacetum coccineum | reverse complement strand
TCAAGCATCGGTGGTTTGTTGTCTCCCCTAGAGAGAAGTGACTTATCAGCAAGAGTCGTCATTGTGGTATCCAAAAGATTACATCTTGATCGATCGGTGGTAGAAAGAAATTGTGTTTGGTTATGTGATTTTTAAGTCTTGAGATGAAACTACACGGGATTTTACAATTCTCGACAAAACCGGGAAAATAAGTGTTTGTTTCACGGGATTTTACAAGTCAAAGAAAGAACAGTATAATTTAGAAATGAGTTTGTTAAGTTTAAATTTAATTTGGTTTCACTAGTTCGGTTGACAAATTAACTGGTTCGGTCCTGTCTAGTTCGATTGTCACTAGTTCGGTCCTAGCTAGTTCGGTTGTCACTAGTTAGGTCCTAGCTAGTTCGGTTCCCAAAGTAATTAGCTCATTCGGTTCCCAAATAAGAGTAGCTAGTTCGGTTCCCAAAGTAATTGTCTCGTTCGGTTCCCAAATAAGAATAGCTAGTTCGGTTCCCAAAGTAAATAGCTCGTTCGGTTCCCAAATAAGAATAGCTAGTTCGGTTCCCAAAGTAAACAGCTCGTTCGGTTATGCTTGTTCGATTCCAACAAGAGCGACTCGTTCGGTTCCAACTATAGTAATCTAGTTCGGTTCTCCTCGTTCGGTTCCAACTACTACGAAACTTAAATTTTCAAAACTCAAAAAGACACGATTTTTAATGGTTTTTAGCAAAAAATTCTTGTACAACTAGTGTTACTAACCCTATAGGAACAATAAAAATGAAGACTTTAAGGTTTTTAAGCCAAAAAATTTGAATCACTATTTTGCTCTTTGTAAAGGTTTTTGAACACAAATCAAACACAAAAACTAAACACACCACTCCATGGCTCTTGATACCAATTGTAGAATTCTAGTAATCTTCTTATCAAACCAAGAACAAGAGTGAGATGTGGGTTGTGATGTTAGAGATAGAATGGATGGAAAATGGATGAAGTGTATTATGATGAAATGTTACAAATGGAACAACCAACCCTCTCCAAGGCTAGGAGAGGGGCTTATATAGATATAGGTCCTATACCGGGCCCATGGGATGTATTTTTTGTTGGGCTTCCCATGGGCCTTGGGCCGGACTATATTACTAATCAAATCATTACACTAACTAAGAGCTAAGACCTGTTACAACTTGGAAGTGACCGACACTTTTTGTGTTTCCAACAACCATACTGCCCAGTGTCACAAGCTTTTGATTTAGCTCATTATCCTGGCTTGTTGCAAGCCTCTACCCATTCCCTACTAAGATTTAGACTGATGGTCCATGGATATCATTGAAGGACTACCTTCTCCAACAATGCCAAAACAATCATTTTGGTAGGTGTTGAACAGACTGAGCAAGTATGCTTCATTTTATTCCCATTGGTCACACCCTTTTAAAAAAAGGCGTCTCAAATTAGCTCAAGTTTCCTTGATACAGTCTATAAGTTTGCATGGGTTGCACCTCAAACTTCGTCTCTCATAACTTCTTTGGATTTATCTAAAGGACTATAAGTCATTCAAAGGCTCATTCAGATCCTGTTAATAAGGACCTACAGTTATCAACAACCTATCATCCTCAGACAGATGGTCAAACTGAAATAGTTAACAAGTGTTTGAAATGCTATCTAAGGTGTATGACAAGTGAGCAACCTAAGGAATGGGTCAATTGGTTAGCTTTGGCAGAATTCTGGTATAACACAAACTATCATACAGCTATCAATACCACACCATTTGAGGTTGTCTATAAACAGAAGCCTCCTACTCATGTGACCTACATGGCTGGCTATTCACATGTTGAGGCTATGGATAGGACCTTGGTAGCAAAGGAAGCTGCTATTGGTCTATTTCAATTTCATTTAGAAAGGGCCCAACAAAGAATGAAGGTATTTGCAAACAGGAACATGAGTGACAAAAGTTTTGAGGTGGGAGATTGGGTGTTGCTTAAAGTCCAACCACACAGACAAGTGACTATTAGGATGCATAAGCAGCATAAATTCTCTCCAAAGTTTTATGGACCTTTTCAGGTGGTAGCCAAGCATGGAGAGGTGGCCTACAAGTTGTTACTACATGAGAATGCTACTATTTATGATGTTTTTCATGTGTCACAGCTGAAACCTTTTAAGGGACAACCAACTATTCCTATTCCTCTTCCATAGTGTAACAAAGAAGGGTTAATTACTGCAATTCCAGTTGCTGTCTTGGATAAAAAGATTGCAAAAGTCAAAAATGCAACTGTGGTCTATTGGCTTGTTCAGTGGTCAAATGACAATGTTGATGATGCTACTTGGGAATAAGCTAATGATTTACAAGCAAGGTATCCTGGCGTTGGAATAGATTCTTGAGGACAAGAATGTTCTCAAGGAGAGTGGAGTGTTATGAGCTAGAATCAAGAAAAGTTAAAGTCAAACAGAAAAGTCAAAATTATGTTATAACAGAATTTGGCGAGAAAAACCGTTACAAACCCCTTCCTTTCATCCCTCTAGTATAAATACCCCTCACTTGTATCATTTTCATTTAGCTAACCATTTTACAACAAATTCTTGTAACAAATTCTCTCTCAATTCAATTGTCAATAACAAATCACTTTTATCTTCAATTCTCTCTTCTTGTTCTTTGAGAATTCTGGATACTTGTGCATCAATTCTTCTTCCTACCGATTAGGGACTGGAATTGATCATAACAAAATTGCATTCAAACAATCAAACTAGTTACTTTGTTTAAAAACCTTAATAAACTAATAATCGACTAATAAGGATTTCTTAACAAGTTGAAATTGGAAAACCTGACTACCCAGAAATCCATAACATTAAAAATTTTTAGTGCGCTATGCATTGAATTATTTATATTCTTAATTCAATCAATTGTTTGTCACACTTGATTTCATGCAATGGAAGCGATTCAAGGTGATATCAATCACGTTCCGAAGAGAGTTCAGGACGACATTGATGTTTTTGATACTTTGTGGAAGAAGGTAATGGTTATAGTTTATGGATTTTATATGTTTTATGCATGATGAATAGATGTGTTATACTGTTATCTGTAATGGTAGCTTCATGAATAGATTTACAATAGTGACAATGGTAATCATACGGAAAATAATCAAAACATTGAGGCTGATTTGAAGAAGGAGATAAAGAAATTACAGAGGTATAGAGAAGAGATGAAGACTTGGATACAGTCTAATGCGATTAAGGATAAGAAGGTGATTTTATTTATTTTGTTAACTATAGATGATGCTAATTCAAGCTATAAAAGTGTTAAATTGATAGAAGCCAAAGTCAAGAAAAGTCAAAGTCAAACTTCTGTTACCAACTGAATTTAGCGGGAAAAACCGTTACATCCCTTTCCTTGCATTTTAGTAGTATAAATACCCTTCACTTGTATCATTTTCATTTAGCTAATTCATTTACAACTTTCCTTGTAACAAACTCTCTTAATTCAATAACAAATCACTTTTCATAATTTATCTTCAATTCTCTGTTTCTTGTTCTTGAGAGTTTTGGATACTTTGTTATATCATTTCTTCTTCCTACTGATTAGGGACTGGAATTGATCATATCAAGTGGTATCAAAGCCAATCCATCCCGGATCTGTGCTCAAATTCTGTTGTAACTGACTAACAAAATCTGTTATAACCGTTACAATCACCATTAAAACGGCTACTCAAGCTTTTGAACCAAATCACACAATTTCACTCACAATCACAAGATAATGGTGAATTCAAGACAATTAGCTGCTCTAATTGATGATTCTTTGAAGAATCATATTGCTGACGCAATTACAGCAACAATGGCTACTGTAAACAAAACTATTAATGATCAAGTTAATAAGTCCATTGATGCCATGAATGAATCTGTTAAAGGTGTGTGTACAAGACAAGACTTCTTATGTTCTGAGATGAAAAAGCTCGCAGGAGAGGCATCTACTTCTACTGCTCTAATTCGATCCAATCATCCTAAAGTTAGTAGAATGGCTAAGATTGAGTTTCCTAAGTTCTCTGGAGATGATCCTACTAGTTGGGTGTATAGATGTAATCAATTTTTCAAAGTTGATGCAGTGGAAGATGATCAAAAGGTCAAACTGGCTTCTATGCACTTGTATGACAAGGCATTAGCTTAGCATCAGCAGTATAGTAAGACATATGGGGAAGATGTATAGTGGGAGGTGTATGTTGCGGCATCACTTAAGATGTTTTGTAGTACTTATGAGGACCCTATGACTGATTTGAAGAATATTAGCCAAAAAGGGGGTTCTGTACAAGTTTACATTGATGCTTTTGATGACTAAGGTAGAAGTGCCTGAATCTCAAGCTGTTAGTTTCTTTTTGGGGGGATTGGATAAAGACATAGAAATGAGTGTAAGAATGTTAAAACCATAGTCTTTGGCAGATGCTTATTGTTTGTCCAAGTTACAAGAGGCCAACAATAATGTGTCTAAGAAGTATACAAAGCCCCTCTTACCAACACTAAGGTACAACCAGTCATACCAAAACACTTTTGCTAAGCCTAATTCACCACAAATGCCTTTTGCAAGTCAAGGTTTCAATAGGAACAAAATTATGAGTAATAATGCTGCATATAGAAAACAGTTGACTCAGAAGGAATTAGATGACAAAAGATCAAAGAATCAGTGTTTTTATTGTAATCAGAAGTATGTGCCTGGTCATAAGTGTAGTGGAAAGTTGTAGTCTTTAAAAATTGTGGAGGACATAGGAAATTATGAAGATGTAAATGGAGAACAGTTTTCTGAGGGAGTGTTTGGATATGAGGATAGTACAGTTGAAAATGGGGCAGGGAAATCAAGTGAGTGCCAAGAAGAGATTGATATGGCTGCACAACCTCAAATCTCATTAAATGCAATTTTAGGAGTGAATACATTCCAAACAATAAGGGTTAAAGGACAAATCAATAATCATCCTGTGAATATTTTAATTGATTGTAGAAGTACTCACAATTGTTTAGATATTACCATAGCAAAGCAAATTGGTTGTCCAGTAAAAGAAAGCTATCCACTACAAGTTTTAGGCGCTGGAGGAAATTATCTCACTAGTCACCATGTGTGTAAAGGGTTGACTTGGAAGTTACAAGGGGAAACTTTCCAAGTTGATATGATGCTTATTCCTTTAGGAGGATGTGAGATGGTACTGGGAGTGCAATGGTTGGCAACTTTAGAAGATATTGTTTGCAATTTTCTGAAGCTAAGAATGGAATTCAATTATCAAGGTAGGAGAGTAGCTTTAAGAGGAGCTCCACAAACTGTACTACAATGGATACAGGGCAAACAGATAAGTGCTAAGTTGTTTTCCATGTCAGTATGTGTGTTTCCCACCTTTGGTGTTTAGGCTGAGTTCATGAGCACATGTAGTGATCTTGCTCTCACTAATGTTCACCTTTGCTTAAGTACTTTATTACAAGAGTATGAGGAAGTTTTTACTGTCCTAAAGTCCATACCTCCCCATAGAATACATGATCATAGGATTCCCTTGCTTGATAATATTGCACCTATAAACATTAGGCCTTATAGACACCATCCCTCTCAGAAGGATGCTATAGAGACAATGGTGAAGGAATTACTTGATAGTGGAGTGATAAGAGCAAGTCACAATCCTTTTTCATCCCTAATTGTCATGGTAAAGAAGAAGGATGGCTCTTAGAGAATGTGTGTTAACTATAGGGCTTTAAACAATAAGACCGTGAAAGATAAATTTCCAATTCCTGTGATTGAAGAATTAATTGATGAGTTGTTTGGGGCTTAAGTGTTCACTAAGTTGAATTTGAGGGCTAGATACCATCAAGTTTGAATGTTTGAAGATGACATCTACAAGACTGCTTTCAGAACCCATCAAGGTCACTATGAGTTTCTTGTGATGCCATTTGGGTTAACCAATGCCCCATCCTCTTTTCAAGCTCTTATGAATGAAGTCTTTGCTCCTTACTTAAGGAAATTTGTGTTGGTGTTTTTTGATGATATCTTGGTGTATAGCAGAAACATGAGTGAACATACACATTATTTAGCCCAAGTCTTAGGCACAATGCAGTCTCAACAACTTTATGCCAAAATGAGTAAATGTGTGTTTGGATCACCACAAGTGGAGTATCTTGGACATGTGATTTCTGGAAAAGGAGTAGCTACTGATCCTTCTAAAATTCAAGCAATGCAGGAGTGGCCAATTCCAGTCAATATCAAGAAGTTAAGGGGATTTTTAGGATTGACTGGTTATTATAGAAGGTTTGTGAAAAATTATGCAACCATCAGTAAGCCTTTGACATAATTGCTCAAGAAGAACTCCTTTGAATGGTCACAGTCAGCTCAAAAGGCCTTTGATGAACTAAAGAATGCTATGGTTAATACTCCTGTTCTGGCTTTACCAAATTTTCAAGAGGAGCTTACAGTTGAAACAAATGCTTCAGATGAAGGAATTGGAGCATTCCTGTTACAAAAGGGTCATCCCATTGCATACTTAAGTAGAGCTTTGGCCCCAAATCACAAAGGCTTATCCACTTATGAAATGGAATTATGGGCTGTGGTTTATGCTTTAGAGAAGTGGAAAGGCTATTTGTTAGACAGACATTTCAAAATTAAGACTGATCATTCCAGTCTCAAATAATTGATGGAACAAAGACTCACTACTCCTTTCCAAGTCAAGTGGCTACCCAAATTACTTGGCTATGATTATGAGATAGTTTACAAAAAGGGAAGTGAAAATATTGCGGCTGATGCTTTGTCAAGATCTTCTAGTCCTTCCTTACAAGCAATGATGGTGTCTGAGATATCCAATGACTTGTTATAGAGGATTAAGACCAGTTGGGTGAATGATCCAAGTATACAGCAAGTTATAACATCATTACAGACTGCTCAACCTACAAATTCAAAGTTCAGTTGGCAGCAAGACCAATTAAGAAGAAATGGTAAGCTGGTAATTGGTTTTGATATGGAGTTAAGGGCAAACTTGTTAAGATACTACCACAATGAGCCTATAAGGGGACACTCTGGAGTAGAAGCTACTTACAAGAGATTGAAAACATTGTTTTATTGGAAGGGAATGAAAAAATCAGTCAAAGAGCATGTTAGAGTTTGTACTATATTTCAAAGTCATAAGCCTGACTTGGCCCCCTATCCTGGTTTGTTGCAGCCTCTGCCAATCCCTACTAAGATTTGGACTGATATCTCCATGGACTTCATTGAGGGTTTGCCTTCCTTTTATGGAAAAACAGTGATCTTGGTAGTTGTTGATAGGTTGAGTAAATATGGGTATTTTCTTCCAATGTAACACCCTTTCAAAGCTGTTCAAGTAGCTCAGTTGTTCATGGATACAATCTACAAGCTACATGGACTACCCCAAACAATAACAAGTGACAGAGATAAGGTATTTATTAGTAATTTTTGGAAAGAGTTATTCAAGAAATTGGGGGTCACACTACAGTTGTCTACTGCTTATCATCCACAGACAGATGGGCAAACAGAAGTGGTTAATAGGTGTTTAGAATGCTATTTGAGATGTATGACTAGTGAGCAACCAAAGGAGTGGGTAAATTGGTTTTCATGTACAACACCAACCATCATACAGCCATTAATACTACTCCATTTGAGGTGGTTTATAGTCAAACGCCACCTACTCATGTGTCTTATATTGTTGGCGATTCTAATGTGGAGGCTAGGTCCTTGTTAGCAAGAGAAGCTGCAATTTCATTGTTAAAATTTCACTTGGAGAGAGCACAATACAGAATGAAAGAATTTACAGACAAGCACAGAAGTGATAGGTCCTTTGAAATTGATGATTGGGTGCTCCTTAAACTACAACCACACAAGCAACTCAGGATGCACAAGCAACACAAGTTTTCTCCCAAATTTTATGGACCTTTCCAAGTTGTGGCCAAGTGTGGAGCTGTGGCTTACAAATTGAGGCTACCTAAAAATTCTATAATCCATGATGTGTTTCATGTATCCCAGCTTAAACCCTTTAAAGAACAACCTGCAAATGTTATTCCACTACCACGTTGTACTAATTTAGGAGTGATTAGTAGTTGCTGTGCTTGACAGGAAGATATCCAAAGTCAAGAATGCAGCTGTGGTTTATTGGTTAGTGCAGTGGTCAAATGGCAGCCAGGATGATGCTACTTGGGAGATTGCTACTCACATCCAAGACAAATATCCTAAGTTTGATGTGAATTCTACTTTAAGTTTGATGCAGATTCTTGAGGACAAGGAGAAGGAGTGATAGGAGCTAAAGTCAAGAAAAGTCAAAATCAAACCTAAAGTCAAACTTCTGTTACCAACTGAATTTGGCGGGAAAAACCGTTACATCCCCTTCCTTGCATTTTAGTAGTATAAATACCCTTCACTTGTATCATTTTCATTTAGCTAATTCATTTACAACTTTCCTTTTACTTATAACAAACTCTCTCATTTTCAATAACAAATACTTTTTCACTATTTTCTTCATTTATCTGTTTATTTTTTTAACATCTAGCCAACTTCACCCAGCCCCCCTGCCATAAGTCGTCAGATTAAGACTCGAGTAGTATAAAGAGGAGAAACCCATCTCCTCGAGAGGATCAACACACACACTCCGAACCATACTTCCTTCTATATATTCTCTCCGCAATTATCTCATTCCACTCATATATACTCTCATGATGGAGTTGGTCCCGGACTAAAAACCCGAGGCGAGCTAACGGTGTTCTTTCTTAATTTCAACTAGGATACATAGGAGCAACATCCAGAGGAGCCAATCTGAACTCAATATTCACAAAGATTGAGACCCATTTGCTAAGCCCAACAGGCCCACATAAATTTGCTTCAACATTGGCGCCATCCGTGAGACCCGACATCCCATTCTACTTGACTAGAAGAAGGTGAAACCATGGTTGACTCGCAACCAGGAAGGGAAGGAGTCCAAGGGGTTGATGAGGAAGGTACGGGAATAGGTTCACAGGAAGGACCCTCCGAACCAACTCAGTTGGCCCAAACAACTCCTTCTCCGGCTTTCATCATGGAAAACATTGATGCGTTAAGAACAATGATCAAGAAACATGACCAACAAACCAAGACAAAGGCGACCCCAAAGAAGCTCACCTATGACGATTCCAAAGAAAAAGGGTCAGAAAGCTCCAGAACAAAAGGCTAGCGATCCTTCATAACAGCCTGGACACAAAGCAAAGCTCATTCCTCTGGGGAGAGTCAGGGAAGTTTGTCCTGTAGCAAAACATCATCCCGCTTAATAAGGTCTAAAAGGTTGGGGGTAGGAGTGGGTCTAAAGCAAAATCCAAGGAAGGAGGAACCAAGTCTAGGTCGAGAAGATTTGGGTACAAGGAGACAATTTATGTCTTCGATTATGAGGAAGATTCGGAAGACACCTACGAAAAACTAAGTACACCCTACAAGAGACCCAAGCCCACTCCTTTCACTACAAGAATCACCCGCTTCAAGTACCATCCGAGGGCCAAGCTCCCAAGGAACATAAAGGTGTACGAAGGTAGCAAATATCCAGAGGATCATCTAGGGATCTTCCCCACTACTGTAGAACAGAAGGAGTGGCCCATGTCGATCTGGTGCAAAATGTTTCGCCAAACCTTGAGTGGGGTGGCACAGAATTAGTTCAGCGACTTAGACCCAAAAAGTGTGAATAGTTTCGAAGAGCCGAGCCAAAAATTCTTGGAAGAATTTTCACAATAGAAGAGGTATGCCAAAGATCCAACGGAAATTCATGGTATCAAAAGAAGACTGAATGAGGGTCTACAAGCATTTATGGATCGATTCAAATCATAAAGCTCACACATCAAGGGTGTGCCGCCCATGTTACGTATCTCAGCATTAATCTATGATTACGGACATCCAGAGCTGGCTAAGAAGCTTAATGACAAGATCCTGTTAGAATCAAAGAAATTCAGATCCGATGGTCTAGGTAGCTCAAAGATGGAAGTAATCATCTTTAGAGAGAGAAAGTTAGAGAGAGAGAGATGGATGGAGAGAAAATGAGGAAAAACACACTTAGAAGTGTGTGTCAAATGATTTCACCAACACCCTCTCCATGTGTGGAGAGGGTTTAAATAGTTCTTACAAAAATGCCCCATAAAACGAGCTATGGTGTGGGCTTACAGTGGGTAAAGACCCGGCCCACACCATAAATCAAACGATAACTTAATAAAACTACGAGCTATGCTAAACATGAAAATACATGGGGTGACCGAGTCTTTTTCTTAATCCTAACAATCTCCCCCTAAGGGAGGTCACCCCAGAAAATACAATTTGAATTTTAGCATTCTATGAGATGTTCTTCTGACTTTAGCTTGTAGACTTTGATTCTTCATTCATTGACTTCATTGTACATCTTGTAGTGGTCCTTGAGCTTTGTTCCTTAGACTTGAGCTTTCTTTGAGATCATCAGCCACAGTAAATCTCTTAATCATCCTTGTTATGAAGTATTGCCTCCATGTGATGTTGTGACCTTCGGACCGGCATGCTCACACTTTTCTGGATCATGATAGCAAGCATCAGAGTTGCAAAAGCAGTGTTGTATATAACACCTCGTGTTTTAGGTCATTGTACGACATTATGTAATGCACAATTTATTTTTAGGGTTTTACGTGTTTGCTCTTAAACCGTAAA
>BQNB010085986.1:0-28314 GCA_026074375.1 Tanacetum coccineum | reverse complement strand
AATAAAACTTAATTTAATCTACGGGAAACAGGTTATAGGAAATAGGGATCTTAAAAACTACGGGAAACAAAATTAGTTATAGGGAAATCCTAAAATTAAATCTATACTAAAATACGGGGAACAGAATCAGGTATCGGGAAACCTAAATACTAAAAATTAAGAAAATAAATGCTAAATTAAATTAAAAATTAAAATTAAATTCTAATTAACTTAATTTGAAAAATAAAGAAAACTAGAATAAAAACGGAGGTCGTTTGAATGCTAAACGAAAAGAAACGGTAAAACGCACCCGGTAAAACGGGTCTAAGACTGAAATTTAAGAAAAATTAAGCCTACACTAAATTTTATATTTTTCCTAGACACTAAATGACAAAATAAAATTTTATAAAAAAGAAAAATATTTTTTTATTAATTTTTGGATTTTTTATGATTTTTCTAAGATTTAATTAATTAACAAAAATAAACTTTTTCTAAAAATTAACACTAAAATTTTTCTTTTATTTTTCAAAAATACTAGATTTAAAATGAAAATTAATGCAAAAAGAATTTTAATTTTTCAACTATTTTTCTATTTTTTATGATTTTTATAAGAAAAAGTAATAACTAAAATCTATTTTAATTGCTAGAAAATACAAATTTAACTGGAAAAATATAGAAAAATGGTTTTAATATGCTAAAATGGTGCAGAAAATTAATAGAAACAAAAGCCCTAATTTTTAAAACCCAATTGAACCCTAATTTATTCAATTAAAACTTTAACCTAATTTTTAATAAAACTAAAAACAAAAATATTAACTTTTTTATTTAACTAAGAAAGACAGGGTAAAAAGTGAAAGAAAGTAAACTACAGGGTAGGCGGGCTAATATTTGGAATTTTACACTACAATAGAAACAGATAACCTTGAAATTTGAGAAAAGTTCAAAACAGACCCTGCGATTTCAGCTTAATTTGCTTATTGAAAAAGTGGCTTTCAGCCAAAACTCAAAACTACAAAGTTACTAAGGGGCTTATTTCTAACAACTTTAATAAAAGCACTTCTACCTTTGGACAAAAGAATAAGCTAAAAAATAAGCCAACAGTTCCCTGTTACAGAAAGTGCTAGTTTGAAAAGAGATTTGGAATTTGGCTTATTGAGAGCTTATTACTTGATGAAAATTGAAACTAAAAAATGTTTAATGATGCTTAAGATGTGTGCTAAAAGATTCTAAACTAAGATTAACCTTGAGTTAACAAAACTAGAAAGAAAATTAAGATGACAAATGCAAAGTTTTTATGAGACTGATTTTAAGCTTTTCTCCAATAAGCTACAATGCTTATTTTTGAACTCTAGATGCTGAAACTGTGGAGATAAGCTACACTAGTAGTCTAAATTTTACTTAGGTAAAAGGATTTATAAAACTTCACAAGGAAATGAGAAACTTAAAAGTAAAAAATGGCAAAAACTATGCTGATATGTTGTGTGTTTGCTGATGTGTTTGGCAACTGGTGCAATTGGCTTTGCACAAAGATGTAGGCTAAAATTTCCAAACTAACACTTTACTAAATGAACTAAGTGTGCTTAGCCAAACCTAGAAGTCTAAATTGCTTGTAAATTCCTAAAGTCTACAACTCTTATAGTGACTGAAATATGCCCTGGTGCAAAATGAAATATTTAACACTCTATACTTTGTAAAAGTAGATCCTAACCTCTAAAACTTGTATAAAACTTTGTTAAACATCCTAACTCAGCTGTTAGGACAGGATTGACAAGCTATTTTTGACTTTTTGAGTCAAATATAGCTTAATCCAAACACACCTTATCTTGACTGTCAAAATAAGATTGTACTTTAAAATCTATGTAAAAGCTAAAACTACCTAAACTTTTTTATCTACTTCTATTTGTATTGGATTAATAGAGCTGATTGAACTAAGAAAACTGTAGCTTATTTAGAAAAATAAGCTACTTACTCTACTAGCTTTATACTTACTAGATGACAGAATTTTATGAGAAACTGAAATTACTCAAGCTAAACCTTCTAAAATCAGCTAATAACAAACTTAAACAACATTATATTGAAGAGAATTAAACAAAGCTTGATTAGAAATAAGCAAATATAAAAGCTACTTTTAAGCTAATTTGAATCTAAAGAAGTAGAACCTGAAAATAATGGAGTCTCAGAACTAGAGCCACTCTAGTTGAGTGAGTGGCTCAAATTGTGATCCTAAGTGGCTTCCAAAGCCTCTAAACCAGAGCTTTAAGCTCAATAAGCTATTTTCAGCTTATTTCTTTATTAAGCTGCCAAATCTTGATCAAATGAACTCAAGTGGTAATGATGAATGTAAAATGATGAGAACAAGTGAATGATTCATTAAAAACAGGTAATAAGCTCACATGAGCTTATTGAGAGCTTAATGATGTAAAATTTGCTTAAATTTGAAATCAAAGAGCAAGGTAACTTGAAAACTGAAATATATTGCTCAAATTCGTAAGGTACAAGCTGAATTATATTAAAATGCTTAAAAGAAAGACTGAATTTAAATTACACTAAAATAAAACATAGTAAAAGTGGTGTGTGTTCTTCGGCTTGGTCTTTTTTCTTTAATAGCAGTCCAAAGGCCATCACTGGTCTTGGGATGTGTTTGCTGTGAGTGTACAAAGCTTTCCAAGCAATCCTAGCCTTCCATTGGCCTTACAACATTCTCAACCATCGATGGGGGAGGCCGGGTTTGTGTGATGTTCAAGTTGGCAAAGTTATAGGGGGAAATGGGTAGGGTGAGCAGGTGGTGGTACTTTGGGATATGGTATGGCTAAAACCATGGGAGAGGGAGGTATGGTTTTGTGCGCCAAGGGGGGGGAGGTAACTAGTTATGGTTCGCATGTTTAAAAAAACGAATGGGGAGCGAGGCAAAACTGGCCCTCATACTTCATTCTCTTTTCAATTCCTTATAAGCCGAAATTTAGTTTATAAAAGTAGGTTGGAAAGTTGCACTTTTGGCCCTTGTCGTTTTATAACACAAGAATGATTAAAAGAGTTTTTGGTAAAATGCAAAATGGTCCTCCTAGTTTATAACAGCAGATTTATAAAAGGTTTATGGGAATTGCAAATTTGGTCCCTGCTGTTTTATAAAAAGAGAAATAAAGAAGGATTTGAACAATTACAAAAACAGTCCTTGGCTTTTAAAATTGTAAAAGAAATGCCAATTGGCAGTTTCAGTCCCTGGACTCTTTTTTAGCGTCTTTTTCATTACTAAAATACTTTTGAAATAACACAACAAGTCCCTATGGTTTTGTAAAAAGGTTATTGGGCTTTTGTTGGGGCTTGGGTTGCTAATGCCCAATTGGTTTGGTTTTGGGCTAATAAGGTACAGGCTTAGCAAATGGGCTTTTTCAAGCCAATAAGCTTAGAAGTGTATTTTGTGTGAACAATGGCAGAGATTGCAGTAACTAGGCAAAGATTGGGCCTTCAAAGTCATCACATTCCTTGTCAATTGGCACAGCAAATGGGGCTGTTTTAATTGACCGAATGAGGCCCATTTGGTACTTCAACATTCTTCAAAGTTTATACTATTGGTCTACCCGCCCATCAGATGGGTTAAGATTGCATCTAATAGTCTTCTTTCATTCCGGCTCCTGGTTTGACTGCTGATTCATCAGTATTTGACTCTGACTTTGACATTTTTTTTGACATTGGCCTTGATTTTGCACAGTCATTTCCATTCCATGCTTAGTTTTTGTCATATTGGCTTGGTTTTTCTGTCTTTTTGTTGATATCCACTTCCCAGCACACTACAAATGAAAACAAACATATATTTGGCAGTTTTGTCCTGTTATTGCGTCATTAAGCTCGTTTTTAGAGGTAAAAGATATGTGTAATTAAGCACTTATCATTGTTCCAACTCACCGGTTTTGTATGTCGCATTATTTTGAATGTGTTTCAATCACATGGATATTCTTAGTATGTTATTTTCCCCAAGGATTGACTAGCCCAGAGTGTACGGCTACATTGAAAAGCGTCTTTCACAAATCGTTTAATAGCGTGAAATTAAGGTCGCTAAAACTTAACAGGTAACTCAACTTACCGATGTTTCACGTACTGAATATTTGAGACGGTTATCAATCCACGTAAGATATTCTTTCTTTTGGTATCTAACGGATTTACTAGCCCACCATGGTACGGCTGGTGTAAAGGCCATCATCAATTACCGTTTATGGCTGAATGACTTGCCAAAAGTTCATATAGTTTGCAACCAACGAAGTTTTCTGTACTGAGAGTTGATGGGGTTTTTTATGTCCACCTGATGATACACAACTAACTGGTTACCAAAGGGACTAGCTACACCAGAGTTAATGGCTACTGTTAAAGAGACATCAAATCCCATTACGTACTGTCGATGATATCGCTTCCCTCTCTGAATTAAGGATGCAAGTTTGAAACTTTTGTACATACTGTCAAGGCAGTGGTGGTTCCAAACTTGTTGCTGTAAAGACTCTGCTTGGCCTTTCACTTGTTGCTGATTTGATACATTGCTATATGTTTACATTGTTGCTGATACATTCTTTCAAGACTCAACAAGGCCAAGCAGGCTGGCTTCTAGCTGTTGCTGTTGCTGTCAAGTCATCCTTGCTCAACTTCTGTGGTGCATTCATATAGTGTTGCTGTCAATCCTCCAGGTGCTGAAGATATTGATCTATTACTGGAAACTGGACAATAAGCAAGTTACAATCCAGTTTAGGGGAGGATTGTTAGGATATATCATTTCTGCTGACTAAGTCATTTCTGCTGATATAGTTCATTTCTGCTGATAGTATATCAAGTACTTCATTTCTGCTGATAGTTAATCATTTATGCTGATAGTAATATTGTTTCTGCTGATAACGCAGTTTTGTAATAGTTAGTTAGGATATGCATGAGAAATGTTAGGAAGTGATAATGCATATCAGTCAAAGCCCGTTTAGATAGATTGGGCCGCTAGGGTTTCACTAGTATATAAGAAACCCACGGCAATGTGGAATGTACATCTCTAGATCTCAAAAACACATTCCAATAGTTAGTATTTTTAATGTATTGATCAATAGTGATCTGTTTCTTTCTTATTATCTCTGTTATCATTCTTCTTATTATCAAGTTATAGATTCCGCATATAGCTTGGTATTCAACCAAGAGCCTCTCTTGTAGATTTACTTGCGAAAGTTATCTACCACCCTTAACAGGCTAGAAAGATCTATTACTGGGATCTCACAAAGGGTATGCTAGTAATGTGGCAATCCACGTGTGTAAAACACGATCAATAACCAAATCCCAAGCTTCAATACTTTGTAAATGTCTAACCCTAGCTCGTGTAAACTCCTTTATAAACTTGTATGATAACTAGGAATGTTTGTGGGTTCGAATGAGATCAAGGGAGGTGTTTGTTTGCGGTTTGAAACTCGAACTAAGGGAAGAGAGTATATATGATTATGGTTTGAGTGAGTGTGAGTTGTAAGAGTGTTAAGTGTTAAGTGTGAGTGTATATTTATAGCCAAAGAGCTAGTTAACTCTCCTAGTTTCACAAACAACCCAAACCGAACCAAAATCGTGCCTTAGGAGGTGGTTTTTGAAGTTTCTAGTTAACTACACCTTGTTTTGTTAAACCACTCAAGTACATGTCTTAATTAGAGTATATTTGTACAAGATTTGGTTAGATACTAGAAATCTTAAGGATTTGTACTAATACATGCATGTTGCCGTGACCTAAAGGGGCAAGGGAGGGTTCATTGGTTATTATCCAATGTGTAATGGGTTAGTGGAGACAATTAGGACACATATTAATTAACTAGGAGATGTACAAGTACTTGTGAGGATCATTAGGAGATTTTCTAGGTGTGTTTGTGTGTGTAACCGGCCCTTAGTGGGTCACATATACAAAATTGATTTAATTTTTGTGTTTAAGGTTTCAAAGTGGGTATTGGTTTGAGTCTAGGTAAGTCTAGGTATTTCCGGGGTATGTCCAAATGTATTTTATTGCGAAACGTAACCCTTTTACGTGACCAATAAAAATAAAACACGCAAAGTTAATAATTATCTTCTTAATAATTATTTATTACTTGGTGGATGTGGACCTTAATTTATTTGATGGCCGTTTACATTAAATGGTTATTTCTAGTCTACGCGATTTAGCTTTAAAGCAAAATTAAAAGTAAACGCGTATCGGATCAAAATGAATAGTGACAATTTAATAGGAGTCGTAAAATGACCTGAAATTGAGAAATGTTACACCTAGTTCCTTGACCTACTCGTCACACCCTTGTACCTCAAGTAAACCTTCTTGTCATCTCCTTGTAAAACTGAACCTTCACACCCTCCTAACACATCTTTAAGCTCGCCCTAGCTTATACTAATCACTCCTAGTACTCCTTGGTCACTACTCTACTAAAAACTTGGCCACTACTTTACCCAAACTTGGCCTCCAAGTTTTCAAACTCTATATATAAACCAAAACATGCATGCTCCAAAAACTCACCACAAAACTTAACACATACTCAAATCATGTACTAGCCAAGCCCTAGAAGAGAAGAAGGAAATAATTAAGCTATTTAGGAAGCCAAGGAACAAGAAAGAAAGGTACTTGATTTATCTCCAAGCCATTTCGACCCATATCAACCCATTTTAACCCATTTGAGTACTAGTAAGTCCTATCACTTGTTTTATAAGCTCTTGTTGTGTTTTAGATCTTATATAAACTTTTTTTAACCATGTGATCAAACAAAACCACGTTGGAAATCCTTAAACCAAACAAAACCCTAATAGAGCCATAAATAACCCGTTTTGGAAACCCTAAGTCCATGCGAACCCTAATAAGCTAGCTTAAGCTTATTCCTATCCTAATAAGCTCTTATCCATCTTTATGATTTTTGTGAGAAAAGCTCTTGAACCCTAAACCTACACGTTTGGTTTTCCTAAACCAAACGCATGCTTAAAAACACTAAAACCCCTTTTCGTAAATCCTATATGCTAAAAGCCATAAGCTAAACTTATAAGCTATTCCTATAAGCTTCTTTATCACTTTTATAAGCTTTGAAACAAACCCCAAAATCTCTAAGCTTTCGGGTTACAATTTCTAAACCAAACGCACCCTTTTTGAGTTTTCAAGCTAATAAGCTCATTTCATAAGCTTTAAGCTTATAAAACTAACTTATTTTAGCTTATTGTGATAAGCTTTATGCTGCAAATTGATTTTGAGATTAAAAATACTAAGTAGCTTGATTTGGACTAAGAATGCAATTCAAAACCTTAGGGGTATATATCGTAACATTTTGAAAACTATTAAACTTTCGGGCCAAAAGTGTAATTATCCTAAACTTAAAACCACAAGGACCTATTTTGCCAACTTTCTAAAATAAGAGTTAAATTTTTTAAAATTATTTATAAAGGGTTTAAATTGTAAAATATATATACCAACGGTATATATTGTCATTTTCAAATTATTAAGGGTATAAAATGTAATATTTTTACATTTAATAATAATAATACATTTAAACATTATAAGACTTGATTTTATTAAAAACCCGACACATTTATCATTCATTCATCGATCGAAACATATAAATAATTATGTTATATATTTAATATAATTTATCATCCACTAGCGTTTGAAGAAACTTAAAAAGATAAAATCTTATCATTGAAACTATAACGCATCCCGTTACTAGGTAATTTCATGTGAGGGGCTTTCATTTGGGTTGACGTTTTGACGAGTTGCTGGATTTATGATATAAAGTGTCCTAGCTCCTCAAACATATACTACATGACATCTGGATTATGATAGCCCGAACAGTGATACGATATGTTCACAAATTAATAAACCAAATTAATATTTACGTTAAACTTTATAAAATAAAGTTTTGAAAAATAAACAATCGAACTAAGACTTGACATATTACCCCAGGTTACGTGACGAAGCTGTTTATTTCCATTTGATTTACTTTTTCCATCAATCAGATTTCCCTGTTAAGGTGAGTTCATAGTCCCACCTTTATATGTTTTTCCAAACCTCGTGGGGGGATACATGCTATAAAACATGAATACAAGTATTTTCCAACTGTATGCTATTGTTGATCCCAATAAATAGATCTTTAACTCCTTAGCTTGATGTAAGGTTTAGTATCCTTGGATAAATCCAAAAGTACTAAGAATGAAACTTTAAGTGAATGATATAAACTATGCAGAATCTAGTTTATACCACTAAGAAGTATAACCAATGGAATAGTAATGTATGTTTGACAAAACAAAAAATATATCCAAAACAATAAGCTTCAATATATTAATACGAACACTCTTTGATAGTGTTAGGGTTTACAACCTTGAAGCTATGAGAACTATGAGAAACTGATATCTAAAACCATAACCTAGGATCTCCTTTTATACACCAAGGAGTCCTTTACAAGATAACTACAAATCTTCTAAACTTCTAAAAGATATCAACATATCTTCTAATTATATAAGATATACACAATATAAGTCCATACATATCACAAAACACGTTTAACTCTTCATCAGTACTAATCTTCATGCAGCAGTATAAAGTTCTTCTTCACCAGTATTAAGTTAGTACTAGCAGTACTAACTTTTACTCTACCAGTACTAACTAGTTAGTACTGTTAGTTATAATCTGAGCAGTACAAACTTTTTGACTTGGTAGTACTAAGTGTAAAGACCTTTAATTCCTAACAATCCTCCCCTAAACTTGTGATTTATCTCCAAATCATCAAGTTTCTTGAATTAAAACTTTTGGCTCTGAGAGGATTCTTTCAAACACTTCAAGTTCTTGATCTTTCTACCTGATAGAAGATTTTCCTTAAAAGCTCATTTGCTATCTCTGAAGATTCATCCACTTAAAGTTTGTTAGCCAACATTACAGTCATAAGTGCCCTTGTTAGTGGATAATCTTTTTCAACTAGCATAAAGATGTCATGTCCTCTTTCTGTAGACACATGGTGAACACCACATGTATCATACAATCTCCATTTCAATGGATCATGCATATATCTCTGAAGCTTCCATAGTGTATCATCATCATCTGGTTCAAATAACCTCTTTAGTTCAACCCATAATACCTTCTCTTTATCAATTGTAGGCTCTGTTGAACTAAACTTCTTCTTAACCAAATCCCAAAGCTTCTCCAGGTCATCTCTATCAAATCTCTTCAACATGTCTTCAAAAACTTGATAGACCTCTGTATGGTTTCCAACTCTTATAATTCTCCAGTAACTTCTTGATTCTTCAGTGAAAACTTCCCAGTCTATAATTGGATATTTGACCTGTAGAGCTTCAATGTACACTTCTTCTACTGGAACTATCACTAACAGTTTCTTTAGTTCTTCTTCTGATACTTCTTTTTCTTTTCCTGCAGATTGTTCTTCAACTGACCCTGAAACTTCTCCAATCTTTTGTCTTTTAGCAGGTGGCTTTTGAAAATCAAATCCAGATCTCTTCATCACTTCCTTTTCAATCTCAGAATCCTTAGGTACAAAAGATTGATTTTGATCCCATACTCTTTCAAATATAGGTCTAATATCTTCATAGCTCATTCCCTTGAAATGACTCTGCTTGTATCCTCCCTGATTCTTCAAATACATGCACATGTTCTTCCTTACTTTAGCTTTAGAGAAAGATCTATTTTGTTGTGCATGATATCTGAGCACAGTAGGATCACTCCAATCAATAACTTAAGTTGGATCAGCTTCAGCTACAACTTCTTCCTTTTCATCCAACTACTTTTGCAATTCCAATGCTTTTTCAAGATCAGACTTCTCTTATTCTTGTCTTGTTGTGTTAATCTCTTCTTGTAATTGTTTAGCTATTTTTGCATCCCTGGCAATCATTTGTCTTTTTTCTTTATTAACCTGTTCTTGCAATCTAATGGCTACTTAATGGCTAAGTCTTTCTTGCTCCAATTGCTTCTTTGTCTTCTTCTGAACAGATTCATCTTCTTTTATTATAGCTTTTCCTTTATCTTTTCTCTTTTCAGCACTCCTTCTGATGCACACTAAATTTTCTGCAGCAGTACTAACTTCAGGAATGACAGTACTAAGTACTGCTTCAGTAGTACTAACACCAGCAGTACTAATCTCTTTTTCACCACTACCAAAATCTTCCACTAGTTCAGTAGGCTCTTCTTGATCTAAAAGTATCTCAGTATCAGCACTAGTCCTTGTCTGAATCTCAGCATCCTCTTGAATCCATGAAGTTCCTTCATCTTGTACCAATGAAATAGAAGGATTTTGATCAATCTTAGCAATTATCCTCCCCTGTTTGTAAGAATCCTCTAAATCTTCCTCATTATCAGAGATAATCACTCTTGCCCTTCTTCTAGATTTGCTTGCCTTTACCTTGTGCTCCAACTTCTTGACCCTTAGAATAAGCTTAGTGTAAGCAGCACCATATGTCAATTTTGTCTACTTTAAGTCATTTTGCAAATCATCTACCTTATTGGATAATGTTGTACAAAGAACCGTCAATTCATTGAGTGTCAAACTGCCCTCATCACTGTCAAGTGATTAAACCCTTGGTTGAGATGAATCATGAGGCATAGTAGCAGGTTCTTATGCATCATGGATAGTTTGCATAAATGGTGGTGTAGGTGGTTGTTGAGATGTGGATAGATATGTTTGGGGTGATAAGGATGGTGAAGATGTGATTCTAAAAGGAGATGACTCAGGTGCAGTGAGCATAGTTGGAAATAGTGGAATGTCTACCCTAGTGTAACCCTTGGAAACCATTCTCATGTTGCTGAATAGTTTTTATGTGAGGGTAGGAGCAACATAAGTTCTTTGGTGAGGAATAAGGTGTCTTTTGTGCTTGTTTAAAAAGATTTGAATGAATCTAGGATACATCAAGAATTTGGACCTACTATCCAAGTTTTTCAGCATACTATCAAAAAATCGTCTTAGAAAAGTTGAAAGTCCTATTTGTTGCCAAGCAAATGATAGCAATAGCTATGTTGCTACTGAACTGCTCCCAAGCAGTCTTCTTAGGACTTAAGCAATGAAGAATAGTATGTATTAAGAATCTCCATTGTGGTGAAAAGTGACCCTTTTGGAAGGTCAACTTGTTAGAATCAGATACATACCCCATAAGAGCAAGTTGTTGGCAGAAATTTCTCAACGACTATTTAATTAATCAATTTTTTTGTTATGCATCAAACAGTACTAACGGTTACCCAGCAGTACTGATTTTAGCCTAACAGTACTAACTTTAAGCCTAGCCGTATTAACTTCACGCAGCAGCATTAAAATATGCCTAGTAGTATAAACTTCAATGCTGTTCCAACAAGCATTTCCATCATAGACTTAGATTCTCACAAGCTCTCTTTCTATTTTTTATCTCACAATATCTCTCATTTCATTTTCTTACTGAAACTCTCTATCTGTTTTTCATACTCACATCTCTCTTTCTATTTTTAAGCTCACTAAATCTCTCATTTCTTTTGGCTCACCATATCACTCTTTTTGTTTGTATATCACAAATCTCTCTATTCTTTTGAGCTCACCAATGCAGACAATTTTGTATAATGTGCCATCAATTCCATTAGTTGCATACTGTCCTCCCCACTTCCAAATGTGTTAACTTTTGAGAGAGGTGGATCATTGGACTATTTAGATGTAGTCCCAAACCTAGTTTGAGCATCTACACCCCTAATATGGTATCTTGGCACCTGGGACCACTACCTGAAACAATTCCCTAAGGACTTGGCTCATTAAGTGTTGCCATGGATTGGGTCTTAATTTATGTTACCACTGTCATGCTCTACTTCTAAGCTAGAAGTAGTAGTGGCAGCCCTTTCCATTATATCACCCAACTCTTTATGGATAGACTTATCACCAACCTTTTTTAGGGGGACCACTAAAGTGATGTATCTTGGTGTCCCGACCTCTTTTGATTTGCCTAGGTGTTTGACTCAGCACATACTTTTGTTTGATGTTGCATATCCTACCATCAATACTTGACTGCATATTGACATCATAATCTTCCCCTTAATTCAATACCAGATACTCAATATGCTTAGCCTACAAATGTTAGTCCAAAACCAAAAATACACAATCCAAAGTATTTTCTTATTTAGCAGTTTTAATTATGACTAACAATTTTAACTAGCAGTCTTAAGTATAACTAGCAGTACTAATTATACTTAGCAGTATTAATATTTTCCTTAATAGTTTTAACTCTGTCTTCAATAATTATACAACAATATGCCTCTATTCATTACAAGCACACTAGAAAAGACTAGATAGACAAGTAAGAATTCATGAGGATCCATATTTATGCATAACCCATGGATAAAAGTTATGAACTGTTAAACCTCAACTCAAAAAATACTTTAGAGATTAAGTAACCCAATGCTAGCAATTAGAAAGTTAAACCTGCTAACATCAAATGCTTTAGTGAGAAGATCTGCAACATTATAGTCTGTGTGAATCTTGATCACTTGAATCAACCTCTTCTCATAAGAATCTCTGATGAAATGGTGCCTTATCTCTATGTGCTTAGTTTTGGAGTAAAACACTGGATTCTTCACAATACAAATGGTGCTTTCATTATCAATATAAATCTTGGTGTTAATGAAGTTGAATCCATAATCAAGCATTTGATTTTGAATCCAAAGCACCTGTCCACAGCAATTAGTAGTAGCAACATACTTTGCCTTATTAGTAGAGTTGGCAACTATTGTTTGCTTCTTGCATTGCCATGAGATCAGTCTCTTGCCAAGAAATTGACAACCTCTTGTTGTGGATTTCCTGTCAAGACTAGCACCAGCATAATCACTATCTGAAAAAGCTTCCAAGTCAAATAGTGAATCTCTAGGATACCAAAGACCTAATTTAGATTGACCTTTCAAGTATCTAAAGATCCTCTTCACAGCATGAAGATGTGAAGTCTTTGGTGTAACTTGGAACCTTGCACAGGCACACACATCAAACATTATGTCAGTCCTAGAAGCTGTTAAATACATTAATGATCCAATCATTGATCTGTATAAATGAACATCTACATCTTCAGCTTCTTTATATTTAACCAAAGCCTTATTTGTCTCTATTTGAGTGCTTTCTGTTTTTACAGTTGCAAAATTAAGCTTTTTCAATATTTCAGCCACATATTTTTCTTGGCTAATAAAGATTCCATTACTCTTCTGTTGAACCCAAAGTCCCAAAAAGAGAGTAAGTTCTCCCATAGAACTCATTTGGAACTTATCATCAATCAGCTTTTCAAACTCAGTACTCAACTCTTTCTTGGTTGACCCAAAGATGATATCATCAACATAAACTTGTACTAGCAGGATATCATCTTTATGTATTTTAATGAATAATGTTTTATCAATTTGACCCCTGTGAAAACCATTATCCAACAAATAAGTTGACAATGTCTCATACCATGCTCTTGGGGCCTGACGTAGTCCATAGAGAGCTTTTTCAACCTTGTAGACTTTATCTGGAAAGTTTGGATCTTCAAAACTAGGAGGTTGACAGACATTGTAACATTCCGTATTTAAGGTCACTATTTACTCCGAGCTTTATTTCTATTTTCATTTTTAAGCGAGTTATTAATTTTACGTTTACCCGATTTAGTAAGAAATTCTCGTTCTTAGCTTTGCGTAAGCCGTAATTAGAAATCTATTCCGTCTTCGCATCGTAAGTGATTTAATAATCTCATAATATTCCCCGATGATTATAATTTTCCTCATTTACATTTTCCGTTGTGTTTCGCGTTTACGTAAATTCTTGCTAAAACTCGCGTTTTTACCTAAAACATTACCTTTTCTTAATAAAACTTACACTATACTTTAATAAAATACTTATAACTAAAAATAAAATAAAAATATAATTTTTTACAAAACCTATGCCCTATGGCCGGTTCTCCATACCCACACACAACAACTCTTTTCATTTTTCTATAACAACTCATTATCACATCTCATTTCCCCATTCATGCAAAAACCCTTCACTTCTCACCCTTTCAAAATCTTTCTCTCTTTTCTTCTCTTCTTGCTTGCTGCCGTACACCACCTTGCCACCACCACCACCCTTACAAAATTTTCATACTCCTTTTATCCACTATAACACCATCCCAAAGCCTCTTGCAAAGTTTGGTGCAATTTCATGAAGATTTGAAGGAGTTTAGGGCTTGTTTTCTTGGGTTTTCTTGAATCTTTTTGATTGGGGTTTTCTTGGGGAGATTCTTGGTTATATTTAGGAAGTTTAGAAGCTTGTTAACCTTGGGTTATTTGGTTCGAATCAGCCCCACACAAGAAAGGGTGTTCTTGGTTGATTCACTAGCCTAAATCTCTCTTTTTGTAAGCCTAATCTTTCTTTATTAGTCTTATCCTTTTTATTTATTGTTTTCTTTAATTATAATCCATGAAAATGGATGTTTAAGTTCTAAATATATACATGTGATTGTGTTCTTGAGGGTGTTTTAGATTAGTTATGGCATGGGGTTAGGTCTTAGATGAAGTAAAATGATGTTTAAAAAGGTTTTGAGTTGAAATATTGGGACTGTTTTGAAAACAGTAGCAAAACGTGTGATTTTCTAAAAACTTTTTGGACTGGAGACCATGAGTAAATTACATGACTGGAAAGATACATGTCTTAGCATCATAGGATAGTTGGATGCTCAACCAACTCCTTAGGATGAGTGAGTTATGGCCAAAACAAGAAAAGAGGTCAAATCTGGACATGTGTTTGAAATACGAGTTAAACACCAAATGTTTCCATAAAATAATAGATATTTTTTAATGGGTCAGTAGTAGACATCATAATGAAACCATATCCTTTGACCTCACCTTCATTTGTATCTTGGTTTGGGATTTATGGCTATTTTAGTAATGGGTAAAAATTTTGCTAACTTTCTGTTTTGGACAACCAGGGGTAAATTGGTCTTTTCATATAGTTACGAGACTTTCTAAATTATGAGACTTACCTTTCTGGAAACTAGACTCAAATATCTTTCCAGGGGTGTAAGCCTCACATATAGAACATTTGTGAGCTAGGAGATATGAGTCCGTGAAGTCAAGTCAAATTCAGAAACCTAGTTTTTACGTCTAGTCTAAAAATTGTAAAACGTATAGTATACCATGATAAAATAAAAGTTAGAAGCCGAAACTTGGTAGATGTTCATTTGCCTATAAGACCAGGTCACAAGTCAATTTGGGATTAAAAAGGATTTGGGGAAGTCCTAGTGGAATGCCATACTTATCTCGGAAACACAACTCAAGAACACATGTTTAATTTCTACGTATTGTTATTTTCTACGTATTAAATCGCGTCACGTATTTTAGGAGGTGCCTAGGAGTACTTCTCGCTCATTCAAGACTTGATATACTTCTGATCTAATTGCTCTTACGGTGAGTTCATAGCCTCGCCTTTCAACTTTTAAAACTGTATTTATAAAACCCCGCGAGGGAGATACATGCTTGTTTTATAAACTGAGCACAAGAAACTTTATGGTATGCTGGACCCGAATATGAGATTAATTGCATAAGTAGCTATTGCCAAAAGACCCCACATCATGAACTGTTAATTACCTATAATGGGTAAGCGCTAGTACAAGTAAATAGATCTATTGGGTTTGACAGCCCTGTCCGGGGGTATGAATCGAATCCTTTCGAGCACCCAGTCAACGGACAATTTGTATTTAGAATTTAGGTATAAGGCAATAATACCTAGTTATGGGGCAACATGATTTACATACAAGATATGTGTTAACGTCAAGGCTTCGGTGTCATGAGCTTATTGCAATAGAAACTTGATTAATGGCTTGTCCGTACAACAAGTCACACGATGAACAAAAACTTGTGTTCTCTTTTATCTCTTACAAACTCTATGGATTCACTCAACATTATTGTTGACTTTTTAAGCATGTTTATCTCAGGAAATCAAGGGTGAAGGATGCTGTGTACGAGGAGTCTGCGCTAAAAGTTTTTAAGAACTTGTATTTTGTTCCATTTGATAAAACTAATTATCCATGTTTTGGAAAAACTTATGTTATGAATTTGGTAACGTTTCTGTGGGACGTATGTTGATTACTCTGAAATTTCTTTAAATGGAACAATGTTTTAAACGCCTCTTTTCGAGTCGTTTTCTATATCCTTGTGTAATTGTGCTATGAATTAACACCCAATGTTGTATATTCCGCTGCGTGATAATTTGGGGGTGTTAAAGATTGGTATCAAGAGCTAAAGGTTATAGAGAACTAGGTCAATTTTTTTTTACCTAAACTATAACCCTTTTTATGCGCGCTAAGACTCCTCGAAGCCCTTGTGTTATTCACGATCATAGTTTTTTTTTCTATTCAAGTATTTATGCACATTTTGGATGCATTACTATTGAATATTCATATAATAAATATTATTATATGTAATTGATATGTATATATATATATATATCGATTGATATGCTTATCCGCGAAGCATCAAGAATTGTTTATTTAAATTTCAAAAAAAAATGAAATTTCTATATGTAACAAATATTATTGTGCATATTCATATTATTTATCGATCATCATGCATATTCCTGAAGCATCGTCATGCATTCGCATTCTCATATAAATTATTATTTATATAGTAATCCTTATTTATTTTACGCAATCTGCAGATTATCATGGCCAACCTACCAAACAATAACGAGTTCGCGTTAGCTGCGGAGGCAGCACCAGACAACATGAACGGCTGGGTTGAAGAGGAAGACCCAGAGATGGAGGAAGAGGAGGAAGATCCGGAAGAAGATCCGGAAATGGAGGAAGAAGAAGAAGAGATGGAAGCTGATGAACAATGGGACGGCCCAGAATGGATACTCCCTTATCAGGGGGCGGACCCACTTTACCCTCCGCCACCTGCATCCGACTCTGAGGCTGAGGCTGAGGCTGAGGCTGAGGCTGAGGCCGAGGCTGAGGCCGAGGCTGAAGTTGCACCCATACCACCTCCTGTGCCTGCTAATCCTATACCTGAGGCTGTTCCCATCGGTACTAGCAGACTAATACCATTTAAGAGACTCTTCACTGATACTCAGGTTTGGACGGGATCGTCATCATCTGCTGCTGCTGCTGGTCATAACCCCGAGGATCTCACCCCAAGTCACATTAGGAGTGACCTAGATGCACTACATCGCAGGGTTCAGCATATTGAGGAGGAGGATGTGCGTGCCGATAATAAGCGACTGAAGATGATGCTAGACTGCAGTGAGAACCGCACTCGAGATGCTTGGAGAGAGCATGACCGTGCAACTTGGCATTACCATCACTTGAGACGTTGGTCTATTATGGTTGAGAATCTATTACCGCCGCGTCTACGATATCAAGAGCCGCCATATGCTCTACCTGAGACTCTATTGGCTCCTGTTACTCACAATGATCCTAGAGATCCATATGTTGCTGCACGTGATGCTGCCACTGCTCCTGCTACTGATACTGATGATTCACCTACCCAGAAGGAGACTTCACCACCTGAGCCACAAGGATCTCCACCTCATGACTCTTAGTAGTTTAATTTTATTAGTAGCATCTTTTGTTTTGTAACCACTAAACTGAATCTTCAGTTAGTGAATTGATACCATTGGTTGTAACGATTTATATCATTTGCGAAACAATGCACCTATGTATCAACTCTTTTTGGTAATGAAAGTTGAACAATGGCTATCTTTTGATTTATACTTGATGTTGTTATTATTGGTACCACTTGGTATTTTGATGCGATTATGTCATTATATAAATACTATTTGTGACTTTTCTTTGTGTTGTGATAGAATCATGCCACCAAGACCAATGAACCAAGCTGCCATCGAGCGACTCATCACTGAAAGGGTCACTGCCGCTGTGGAGGCAGAGCGACAAAGGCAGGGAAATGCAAGGGGACAAGGAAACAATGAAGCTGGGGGCCAAGGTGGGCGCAGGCTGCCTCCGAGAATGTACTTTTCGGAATTCATGAAATTCTACCCTCTGTCTTCCATGGACACGAGGGAGCTGTGAGTTAAGTAGGTGGTTGAGAAAACGGAGATGGTTTTTGGAATAAGTGAATGTGCCGAAGCGAGAAAAGTCAAATTTGTTGCTGCCACACTTCAAGGGCGTGCCTTGACGTGGTGGAATTCCCATTCTGGGGTGATTTTTGAAACGAATATGCAGTAAAGTTATGCCTGGAACATGATCTCAAAACGAATTGAGTAAAGTTATGCCTGGAACATGAAGTTAAAAGAGGAAACAAAGTGGTTAAGAAGGAACTCATTGTTGCACTCAGAGGTGAAATCTATTTTGTCAAGTTTATTATCAACCTAGAAGAAGATGATGTTGAACCTGGGGTGATTTTCGGAAGATCATTCTTACGCATGACCAAATCAATTACTGATTTCGAGTTTGGAACAGTCACAATATACCCTGATATTGATCCATTCTTGGAAGAAACCGACCAAAAGTCATATAGTTCTTCCACTTCCTATGATTCATGTTCTGAAAGTGGAAAATGGTTTCAGTCCTCCATGGATCATCCCCTTTCTGGGTCCCAAGGATTGGCTAGTCCTGAGCAAACGGCTACAGGTAAAGACATATTAAATCCGTTTATGGCTGTAATGACTTGCCAAAAGTCATATAGTTCTTCCACTTCCTATGATTCATGTTCTGAAAGTGGAAAATGGTTTCAGTCCTCCATGGATCATCCCCTTTCTGGGTGCCAATGGCTACTTGATAAAGGCTCATCAAACCCATTCATGTAGTTGTAGTTATAGTCCAAGATTAGATACTGATTTTCATAATGTTGTTAAAGGTTGATCTGTTTGAACAATGATTCTACTCAAATTTCAAGCAGCTTATACTTCAATCTTCAAAGTCTTTGGTATATGTCCAAGAAAGATCACGCAGATCAGAGATCAAGATCATGATTCAATCCTCAAGCTAACAACTGCAGATCTACTTAGAAACTTGAAGTTAACCAAGTCAAATTCAAGTTTAGGGGATGATTGTTAGGAATTATGAATTCCTAGTTCCTACTGGTAGTAAGATTTAGTCTTCCTGGTCTTTTGGAAAGTCCTGGTCTTATGGAAAGTATTAAATGACATTCAGTATGATGAGGAGGTTTACAAGTTTATTTAGGAAATGATTAATTATATTGATGTAAAATATTTAGGCAGGTTTTAATGATATTGTAACTACCTAGGACCCCTTGCACTATAAAAGGAGTTCCTAGGGTGTAGAGATGATCATCACTTTGATACACACATTCTCTACACATATTTCTCTCATACTTAGTTAAGCTTCAAGGTTGTAAACCTTGTTACTGTTCAGAGTAACCGTATTAATATATTGAGGCTACAACGTTTGGTTTATTTCTATTGTTCTTCTTACATATAAAGATTAGTTTCCGCATAGTCTTTGTATTTTGATCAAGGTTTCCAAGATCGTTCTTGAATAGGTTTTATCAGTAACTAACCCATTTCAAAAAATTAGTGTTTGGAAGAAGGCAGTACCATTAAAGAACGTTAACTGGAAGCCTGATTATAAGGGTTCGTATACTAAAGAAGAAGAAGCAACGGGACAATGGCGTATTGAGATAAGGTTAACTGATTTGTATGGAAACATTTATTTGCAAGGGTATACAACAAAGGAAACGGACAGGAAGTTGTCAAAATATCATAAGTTGAATGACATCATGTCACCCAATTGGTTTGTGGAGTGAAAAGATGGACTAAGCTTGAATAAAGGAGGGAACATATGTACTCCTATTATAACTATTTTTACTTTTCTGTTGAGTCTTAAATAAATCATTTGTATAAATCCATAAGGGATTACATTTGATGTACGGACATTAGTCTGATAAATATTAATATCGAGTTAATATGATGAGTTGAAATTATGTTTAAATTATGAAATTTGCAAAACAAGTTTTGTGTAGTGTAATATATTAAATTAAATTAAAAAAATTAATTAAAAAGAGGGAAAAGTACGCCGCACTTCTGGGAAGTGCGCCGCACTTTATAACGTTTTCATAAATAAAACTTCCTAAACACGACTCTAAATCATTATATAAACACACACACTCACCAAAACCGCCGGGGTTCTCATAAAAACAAAGAGAAAGTTTTCAAAGATCAATCTACCAAGTTTTTAATCATACCTAGGGTATGTTTATATCATTCCTTAACTTGTCTATTATTAATTTGTTTTAATTTCTTGTCATTTAGGGTTTATAATAATTAGATTAGGAAAACTAAAATCCACGTTTCGTATGAACAATTGACCCTTTGAATTAGAATATTTAGAAGTTATTCGACACAGGCATGCTTGATATTGATTAATCTAAAAAACACTGTTCATATTATGAATTTACATTTAAAAATAAATTGTTTGAAGATCATAAAAAATTTCATCAGCCCAGAAAGTACGCCGGTTTTGTCCCAAACCGCCGCACTTTGCCCATTTTCCAGAATGTACGCCGCACTTCAGGGAAGTACACCGCACATCTTACATCAGAAAGTCATAGAATGATTTAAAAACCATCAAAACCATGACCATTTATACCAAATCATTTTTAACATAACTATACACTTTATTGTTGATTGTTTTTTATGTGTAGACTATGGGAACACACAATGATGAGGCCGGATCATCACGATCCAAACCTCAAGAGCAACAATGAACCCTGGATGGGTATTGCTTCCACAAGTTCATCATGAGTTTTTGCTATGGGAAGGATGTAACAGAGATGCAAAGTCTAGGTACAACACTAGATTGGCCCAATTGCTTCCTAAACACATTTACTCGCCGTGTGTCATGAACTAGGATATGCTGAACAAAATGGGTTATGATGGAGAAATTGATGACATGTTAAGAATTAGGTTGATGAAACTGGATCGGATGAAGAGATATTTACTTTGGTGGCTTGGATTAGAGCTTTTAATATTAATGAACCAATTTTTTTAGAGCTTTACCACGAGTTTTATTCAACTTATAAATTTGACGAAGTTTCTGCTAACGATGAATTGCAAACCAAGAAGATCATCAAGTTTAGACTTGGTGGACGTGCTTACAGTTTGACCTTGTTGGAATTTGCTCAAAGGTTGGGACTATATCAAGCGGTTAAAACTTGAGAGGAAAGGTTTTATTTTGCTCTTTAAAAGGAGGTTGCGTTGTGTGAGCATTTTAACGCTCAAGGATTTATTTGTTTAAGTTTAGGCAAGAGGGAAAACCTTAGTTTATCAGGAGTCACACTTCTATATCAAGAACCCAATTTAGATCCTGTATCCATAAAATGATCACTTATGGTTTGTGTCAAAGGACAACTGGGTATGATAAGGTTCAAAAAAATGATATGTGGCTCTTAAGTTTGTTTGATGCTAGACACCAAAATGGGTATGTGAATGTAGCTTGGTTAATTGCAAGATAGATGAAGAGGAAAGGAGTTGGCACTCAAAAGGAAAGTTAAATTTGTTGTGGACAGTTTATCTCAAAGCTTGCTAGGAAATGCAGGGTATTGACAAAGGATGTGGTGGGGAGCTTAAGTGCTCCAATTTATTGTAGGGATTTGGATACAACTACACTTAGAGATTTGATCGATTCTGATGGTAAACTTATTCCCGAAGATCCACAGCCGGGTGTACCTAGAGTTGGTATTCCTAGACCTCCGAGAGCATCTATGCAGGATTTGTATGATAGGATGGGTATGATGGAGATACGCCAAGTGGCAATAGAGCGGATGGAGTATATGCACTCATATCACTAGGACATGTACCAGGGAGTGTTTGAGCACATGGCTGGGGTTTATAGTGTTCCACTGCAAGGAGCCTACAACCCACCTGGTTATGCTCAGCCACAGTATGACCAGTATTATCAGTAGTACCCACCTCCGCCACCACAGTATCCACCACAGTATCAGCAGCAGCAGGATGATGATGAGTAGTGTCGAGACGACACAAGTTGTTTATGTGACCGCATGTTTTGGGTCACGTGTGTTTTAAATACAATTCTCTAAACATTATTATTATTATTATTATTATTATTATTATGGTGTGTAAAATGCCTCTATTGGCATTAAAACAATACTATCGTACTTTCTATTAATAATTAATTAGGATTATTATTATTTGTTTGCATAATGTTTATATTTGAAATAGGAAAAAGAAAAAAGAAAGGCGCGAAGACGAAATGACGTGAACCAAAGATTCAGAATATCACTCACAATTGAGAAGTATTATTTCACTTTCTCATTTTATCTTTCTCTATAATATTTTCATATTGAGGACAATGCTCATATTAAGTATGGGGGAGATAAACTGGAAAAGTTAAAGTTATAAAAAAAGTTAAAGGGAAATCTTTTGAAAATTAACATTTTATTGATCACGTATAAAGCAATCTGACTCTGGATTGATAACAATACTAGCATATTTATACTACCCAGAAAAAATGTAAGTATTAGATTTTAAGAATTCAGGTATCTATCTTTGATACCTAAGATGATTTTTATCTTTAGCTTTCTCGAGTTAAAGAGTGAGCAATTGCAAATATCTCATCCGTCGTTACGGCTGTGTATGTGTAGTTTTGTCGCCTTTTCTGGAGCATTGGTATCGATTTAAAATTATATAAGTGTGCCGGTGATTTGTTAATTCTAGAACTTGTGCTTGAAATCTTTATGAGACCGCAGTAGGAACATGTTTGCGTGTTATAAACATTTAACTGATTAAGAGGTGATAAAAATATAAATATAAGTAAACAATAATTTTGTTCCAAAAGATTTCTAATAAAATTATCTGAAATTTTATCCGTACGAATTGAAGAAAGTAAATGTTGGTATTGCTGTTTAAATGAAGTGTGAAGGTTGCAAACTTCTAAGTTTGTTGAAGTGTTGTACTTATCCTAAGTATGGTGGGAAAGCAAGTTTCCCCCAAGATAAAGTGAAATAAGGCAAAAATAAAGCCATATGTATATAAAAAAAGAATGATGTGATGGAATAGTTGGTTACATTAAGGATAAGGTGGATTATGATTTTATTACAAACCTTTTTCAACAAATAATAAATAATATCACTAAATAAATTACCTCTTTTGATGTTTATGTTTGGTGCTTACGCCATGTCAGTGAAGTTTAGTTTCTTGTACAAGCCTATAGTAATTTGAACATTTCATGACTGCGCATATGAGTGACTTTCGTTTACTATCCATTTTACTAAATTGAGCGAGTGTGAAAAGAAACTTACCTATAAAAATTAGTGAGTTGCTTTGTCGCGTTATCTATGCTTGTGATCATTAATCTGTTTTGTTAAAATGAAATATCTTTCGCTTTGATTGCTTGAGGGCAAGCAATAAACTAAGTATGGGGGATTTGATAACACTCCAAATATACATAAAATATCCCTCAAAAATACATAAAATATATATGTTAACGCATGAAATATTGCAAAGTTTGGTTGTTTGGTTGTTTGTTGTGTAATATTCAATTCAGGACCAAGAATAAAGACAAGGACTAAACGTGCAAGAAATCCCGTTAAATACACTAACTGTCGTTATGAGAAGGATCTATAAGAGAATCTAAGGAAGAGTTAATAAACGAGGCAGAAGTGCAGCGCACAATTCTTATTGTGCGGCGTACTTCACAACGAAGTAAATGCAAATTAATTATACACCAAGTGCGGCACATAATTTCTCAAGTGCGGCGCACTTTACCTTCAGTTACTCAAAAATCATAATGATTGCCATTATTATGCAACCATTGGCTTGCCTTCTTCCCAAAATTGATGCTTACTCAAAGGTTATAAAAGGAGGACGAATTCAGCTCTAAAATAATTATGTCAAAACCATTCTCTCATCATCATAAGAGAATAAGATAGTTAGGAAGAATTTGGGAAATTGTTATTAGTTCATTACAATTCCCAGGTATTAATCATCTAAGAAGGTGTAATTCAAGCTATTAAGGGCTGTGACAGAGTTGTTTATAGTTTGAAGTTGAATTTTCGGTTGTTAGAATCGTTGTTCAAAGGAAACTCTTGAGAATCAATATAATTTGCTATTGGAATCGGTATAAACATATTTCTCTCCTTGAATGTTATGTTTTCTGAATCTAACATGCTTATTACGTGTTTTGAATCTATGAATATGGAGTAGTTTAACAAGTTTGTTTGGGGATTATAATGGAATTATGGATTTAACTTAGATGAATTATTGAATTTTGGAAATGATTAATATTAACTTGATGTTTTTAAACTCGGATATCTTAATCATCATTTGATCATCATACTAGTCCGGATATAGGTCGAAAGACTCTAGTTATATGTTTGATTTCCATGTTGTTTATCTTTGACAACTGGATTTTAGCCTTGTGAGGATTGGCTAATAAAATGATCATTAACCGACGATAAAAAAGTTTAACGCTTAACCACATGTCTAACGAACTTGGTTAAGAAAGTCCGCATGTTTAACGCTTAACCACATTTCTGAAATCAAAAGTAAATGCCAAAAGGATTTTTGATTATAATAAATAGACAATCATTTTAGTAAACTAACTATTTCTTTAATCGATTATACTTTAATTCTTGAACCCATTATCTATCCAAGTTTATCTATATTTGTTATCATCCCCTAAACAAACATTATTTTATATCTTGAATTTCAATCATTATCTTTAGATCGTGACAGTCTATAGATATACCCTTTCGTAATATAATAGACCTTTTCTAAGAATACCCAATCCCGTGAAACGACCTGGTCTTACCCTAAACCTATACTATAAACGGGGGTTTATACTTTACCCGTATGTTAGTTAGAATTTAGATAAAACTAGAATTATAAATTTAAAGCTTTTATAACACATCAAGTCTTCACAAAGATGAATTCTGGTATTGAAGAAAGACATCATGGACCCAGTGATGCACTGCACAACCCTTCTCAGTCATTCAAGTTTCTCTTAACAGATATGTGTCTTATTTGTCACGGAGATACACGCGACTTCTGTTGACTTTCTCACTCTGAGTTAGTTGATATTGAAAAGGTGGCAGTCTGCTCCGGCCTCCTATTACTAAAACCAAAACGCACAATCGGGTCTAGAGCCATGAGATCATTAAATAAATCTCACTAGGACACATTCCAATACAATCACTTGTTGAACACCATTAAGTTCACTTGTTGATACTCTTTAGTATTCACAGTGACGATGAAAATCCTTCCAGAGCCATCATCAAACAAGCTCTGATTCACTCTTACCGTGTTGTCTGCTTTGAGACGTTCCGATAATGAGAACAAGCAAGCATGGTAAATCCAATACATCTGTATTAGAGGATCTTACGCTTTAAGCTGGAAACCCTGTCAAGGAGATTCTTCTAAATTGAATCTACCTGATCATAGGTCGGTCCTTACGGAACCGAAGGTTAACGCAACCATACTCAGACGAATGACAAAGCCATATTCGTCCATATCTACTGTTTATCACTAACATTAAAATGCAGGTACAAACGATGATGTTGTAGCCTCATTCTAGCAGAGTTAGAATTCATAACCACATGCTCATGCTCAAACTAGAAAGACATACTATAAGCATTAAGATTCAAGAATCACGAAAGCTAAAGATTAAAGACAAAGACTTTCGCAACTCTGATATTCAAGATCTTCCTAAAGATATCAAGGTTATCATGACAAATATTGTCAAGGGAGATTGTTAGCAAGCTTTCAAAATGATGCATAGTATGAGCATGTTGGTCAAGACACAAGATCGCAAGATGGCAAAGACGATAAAGACAAACAAGGAGAAAGATTTAAAGATCTCGGAACTAAAGACAAAGTCGAAAGACAATGACAAAGGCTCAAGATATAAGATCATACAACATAAAGGAACAAGCCTACAACAAAGATAAAGTCCAAGAACAAGACTCAAGAACTCAAGGACGAGACAATCTCAAAGACTTTGCTTCGGGGGAGATTATTAGCCTCAAAATATTGAGTCAAACATGGAATCTTCGGTCTTTACTTAGTATATGTTGTAATAGCCTAGAACTGGAAATGGACTCATAATATTAATCTAATCCTGTACGTATTGTGGGCTTAAGCCCAAAGTAATCCCGAGCCCGGTCCATTAGCAAAACCACACGGCCCAACAAGTTCATAAGATCCGGCCCAAGTGATGGTATAAATACCCCTCTCCAAGATGGAGAGGGTGTTCGTTCTTTCATTTCTTGTAAGGATCCATCCAAACACTCCCTTTTAATCTAATATTCTCTCTTTTCTTCTCTCTTATTTTCTTCTCATCTCCTTCCTTATTTTTCTATGTGATTTGAATACGGTGAAGTAATATTTTGGTTCCTACACTAAACCTCATTTGGATTGTTCCCAAATGCTCAAATATCATGTGCATACCTTTATTGAAGTTTCCACATGTGTCGGGTAAGAGAAAAGCCAACAATTGCAAAATCTGTAAAATGGAATTCGCGTGTGGCGCGCTGGCCATACGCTGACGCGTGCCCAGCGCGCTAGACGTAAAAGCCTGGTTTTATGGATTTTGGCTATCGTTTTTTATTTTACATTTTGCGAATGTTTATTTGTTATCATTATAACATAAAGGAGATCCTAGTTAATGTTACACCAACACGCACAACTGCTTATACTAATTCTTATAAGCACTAATCAGCTTATTATAGCCAACTTATTTGACCTAACGATTAAAGCCACACCTATTTAGAATTTCAAACAAAATTAAACCCAAACCCATCAAATTGAATCTTAATTAAACCATATTCTAAGAAACAAAAAAATCCAATTCAAATCCCTAACAACACTACTCTAAGAATGTTACAAACAAATTAAAATAGAGAAAAACAACATACCTATAATCATTGTTGTTGATGAACATAGCCCAAAATTCAAGTACCTGCAAAATTGCACCACATAGAAAGTTTTTAGAAAAAAACTTGTAAATTATAATTATTGGATAAAAATTAGGGTCAGTGCCTACCTTACACATAAAAAACCAAAAAAAAACAAATCTTGATGTTTTCATACCTGGTTATCACGATACATGCACTTGAAGATCTTTATCTTCTTCCAATCTTGAAATCGATTGCTTGGAATATGCATTAATGAAAATGGAGTTTTAGTGGGTGGAGGAAAGATCAAGAGAAGAAGAGAAGTGGGGATAGTGGAAGCGGAGAGGTGTGAGTTTACTAGCCAGCACTGGGTCGGATTTGGAACAGAAAAAAGTATATAACTGGAGTGAAGAAGATACGTCGGTTTAAACCCACCAAGAAACACATACAAAAAAAGAGGATCAAAATAACGGTCAGATATAAACCCGCATGGGCCGGTCGGGTCGGGTCAAAAACCGGGTTGGGCCAGCAAAACGGGTCGATGCGCCCACCTTTTGTATAGTTTATACAATGTTGTCATTTCAATGAAAAGCAAAAGACGCTAAAAGACATTGACAATAAGAGATGATATCGTTGTTGAAGAAATTCTTCAGACTCATTAAAAGTATATTTTCTGCCATATTATTTTTTGGATTACGCTAAGTACTATCGTTTGGTACTTTAAAAGCAACCAGTGCGACTCGATCTAAAAGAACTTTAAGCTTACAACGAGATATGTGACTAAAATTATTCAACAACAACGAACCTAAAACAAGAACAACCATGCACCATATCCAACAATCGCATGAGGAACTCATCATTTGGACATACATATCACATAGCCATTAAAGGCAATCCCCCGGTAGACAACATGTAAACATGTAAAGAAAATCGACCATGAGATAAAACCCATTGGAATCAACCAAAGAGATCCAATCACACTATTAGACCGAGTGGTGGATAATAAGATGTAAGGACGATTGCAGAACAAAAAGTCCATGACCATAATATCCACAAGCTCAAATCCATGACTCTCGTCGACCCATATTTGATCGTAATGAAACCAAAAAAGAACTCAAACCACGACCTAAAAGTTTGCTACTGTAAAAACAGCCTCATCCAAGAACTTCCTCGAATATAATGTAACCTATACTATTAAGAATGTCTATATATATAAACTAGTGAACATGTTATACCAATTCTATACGTTTTTTATGTATACCAGTTTAAAAGAATGTGTTAGATATTGAATATTACATTATAATGTTAAGGGTTTTGCCGACGGCAGCTCTTGGGGTTGTGGTTAACAAGTTGAATTCTACTACAATTTATTGTAAGAACTTAAATCATTTAATCACAATCAATTGTTTGTTGTACTTTCATGTTTTTTGAGATTGTATCTATCTTTTTCGAAATTATCAACTAATCATAATTATTCATTTATGACTATGTAATATAATATACTTTGTTAACCATAAACGTAATGGTTGGTTTTTAAT
>BQNB010085985.1:0-28314 GCA_026074375.1 Tanacetum coccineum | reverse complement strand
AATCATACGTGCTCATTTCAATTCAACTAAGTCAATCGATGTTTTTAGAAAAAGCTTCAAATTTGTAACTTGATTCTTTAAAGCGAGTTTTTTTTCTGTTCTTAGTAATTTGAAAGTTAAAATGCCAAAGAAGCATGAATGAAATATGAATGCAAAAATGCATGAATATTGAAATTATGCCAATGAAGCATACATTTGATTATATGGAGCAAGTAAAAGATGTGTCGTGATATCCCACTCCGCTAACCACGAGGTGGGGGTTCAAACTAAGACGTCTTTGCTTCTAGGGATTTGGTGTGTCGTGATATCTCACTTGGAAGAAAGGTCTAGGTGAGGGTTCAAACTAAGACACTAATCCTTAGCCATATTAGGAATAAGGTGTTGATGTGATTTCCCACTACGCTAGCAACGGGGTGGGTTTTCAAACTAAGAACACCGGTCGTTGGTTGTGATATCCTGCTCCGTTAACCACGAGGTAGGGGTTCAAACTAAGCAACGCATTCCTAAGCTTTAAAGAACTTATGATTATGATGTTGAATATGTTGCAAAAAGTTCTAAAGTTTAAATCTCGAAATCAAGTTACGAAGTCTTAATAAGTTGTTGCTTTGAGTCATGATTCATTTTTGAATTATGACTATGAGAATAAGTTGATCTATGGTTAAATTAAAATGAGTACACACATTCAATCGTATATCCATGTTGGGAGTTGAAAATTCACAAGTCATAAGTATGAGGGCTTAACATATAAACTTATATCGACAATGATCTTGTTTAATTGCTTAGCTTGGATCTTGTGAAAAATCGAGGACGATGAATTTATCCGTCAGGACATCCGTAGATCACTCTACGGGCGCTTCTCATTCTATGATCCCAGTTTTAATAAATAAAGAAAGTCAAACTTGTAAAAAAAAAAAAAAATGAGAAAAATCCAAAAATATTAGTTGTAGTTAGTGTAAATAAAGAAAATGGTGAAAACGGGGCTTACGTGTTTACTTCATAACATTGTGTGAGGACACACAATACCTTAGTTTGGGGGATTTGATAAGTGCTTAATTACACATATCTTTTACCTCTAAAAACGAGCTTAAATGACCAAAAACAGACAAAAACTGCCAAATATATGTTTGTTTTGCATTTGTATTGTGCAGGAAGTGGATATCAACAAAAAGACAGAAAACCAAGCCAAAATGACAAAACTGAGCATGGAATGGAAAAGACTGTGCAAAATCAAGGCCAAAGTCCAAAAATGTCAAAGTCAGAGTCAAAACAGAAGAATCAGCAGTCAAACCGGAGCCGGAACTGAAGAATACTATTGAATGCAATCTTAACCCATCTGATGGGCCGGGAAAGCCCAATAGTATATTTATAAAGACTGTGAAGACCAAATGGGCCCTCAATCAATTTCAACAGCCCATTTGTGTGCAATTGACAAAGACTGTGAAGACTTTGAAGACCCAATCCTAGCCCAGTTACAGCCAATCTCAGCCATTGTACACACAAAACCCACTTCATAACCTTATTGGGCTTGAACAAGCCCAATAACCAAGCCTGTACCTTATTGGGCCTTAAAAAGCCCAATAACTTAAGCCTAAACCTTATTGGGCCCAGACACACTCAATTGGGCCCAATACAAGCCCAAAAGCCCAACAACAAAACCCAATGCCACAAAATACCCACAATCCTTTTTATAAAACTTTAAAGGACCAAAAATGTAAATTTTAAAAACCTTGTTTTATAATTAAAAATGAAAAAAATAAAGAAAAGGGCCAAAAATGCCAAGTTTGAAAGTTGTTTTATAAAGAAAAATGAAAAAAATAAAACACAAGGGCTGAAATTGCAATTTTCCAAAAATCCCTTTTATTCTTTTAGTTATAAAACGCAGGGACCATTTTTGCAAATTACCAAAACTTTCTTTATTTCTCTTTTTATAAAACCACAGGGACCAAATTGGTCACTTTCCAAACTTTGTTATAACTGAATTTCGGCTTAAAAGAAATGAAAAGAGAGCCAAAGTTGAGGGACCATTTTTGCATCTTTTCCAAGGTTTTCGTTTAAACCTGCAACCAACCCTGTACCCTACCCGCCAAAACCATACCACCTCTCCCCCACGGTTTCTAGCCCATACCACTTCCCTAGTACACTCACAGCTCACCCCTCACCATTTCCCACCTTACCCTGCCCCTATAACCCTTCCCACTTGGAAATCACTCAACCCGACGATCCCCATCAATGGCTGAGAATGCTATAAGGCCAATGAAAGGCTAGGATTGCTTGGGAAGTATTGTACACTCACAACAAGCTCGTCCCAAGTCATTTGAGCCTCTATAAAAGGAAAGAGACCAAGCCGAAGCAACAACCTGTTTTTACTTTTCTTAGTTTAAAATTTAATTAAGCTTGCTTTATAATTTTGCTTTAATATTATGTACTCATTGCTTTTTAATTATCCGTTGTATACTTTCAGTTTCAATACAAGTTTAAGAGTGTTTTAGTAAAAAATTGCTAATGTCCGAAAATTTATAAATAAAAATTTCAGCTTTTAATTCTGTTTAAATTGTTTAAACATGTGTTAAAAGTTATTAAAACTCACTTGTAATCACTTATCTCTGCCTTCTTTTACAAAAAAATCAGTTAAAAAGCTATTTTATATATTTAAGGGAGTGTTTGGTTTAGCCTTGAAAATGGGTCATATGGGGTTTTGCATGGGTCAAGTGCACTCAGCCACTTTTGGCTGAGTGTGTAGGCTTTATTAAGCCTTTTTAATCACAGCTTTTAGTATAAAAATAAGTTTTTAAGTGCCCTTTACTTTCTGTCAAAATTTTATAAGCCACAAAGTGTGCTAAATCACTTAAGCTGTGTAGACAGCTTAAGCACACCTTTTGTGTGCTTATTTAATCATGAACTAGCTCTTTTCAAAACCCTTGTTGCTGTCCCTTTGGTTTGACCAAGTATAAGTCAAAATTTGGCTTTGTAATTTTTTTTAAGAACCCTCAATTTTAAGCCCAAATATCAGCAGCTTACATTGTTTGCTAGACCCTCATCTTTTGGAAATAAGCTCAATTGCCTCCCTTTGTTATCTGTTTGAGGTTGGTTTTGGCTAAAAAGTCCTTGAGAGCTTATTTGCATAAGCCCAAAAAGCCCCTTTGTCCACTGCTATTAGCTTACCCTGGTGCTGAGCACCATTTTCAGCACTCCTTATTTAGCTTATTTTGTATTAAGCCTTAGGATCTTTTAGCTTTTATTTATAGCTTATTAGTAGTTCTTTAAGTCCCCATAGTTTTGTAGCTTAACTCCCCTTTTAGCTTAGCTTATTTAGGGCTTAAAGTCCCCATTTTTCTGTTTTATAATAAGCTGTTAACATAACTTAAGTACTTCCCCAGCTTATTTTAGGGCTTATTAGATTTCCATAGTTTAATTTTAGGACTCCCCTAGCCTATTTATCTGTTCCCTATTAGTTGTAGCTTATCTAGTTAGCTTAAATCCCAAAAAGCCAAGAAAAATAAGCCATAAGCTTATTTAGCTTCTGCAGCCCCATTAAGCTCACTTTTCTAGCTTATTTAGTTCATTTCAGCTTATGCACCTTTTATGAAAAATGTTCTCCTAAGTCCCTTTTACAACTTTGCTTCTTTGGCTTTTTGATAATAAGCTGTTTGGACTAAGCTTGTAATCGGGGTCCACCTCAGGGACCAATTGTGTAATTTTCTCTTTTGTAGTTACCTTTGTTAGTCCCTGTGGTTAGTTAGCCTGTTACCCCGTTAGTCCTTGTGTCCTTTCACTGTTAGTCCCCAGCAGTTAACTTTAGTTAGTTTATTTAATTTAAATAATTAATTTAGGTTAAAATCTAATTAGTTTAATTACTTTTAATTTAATCAGTAAAATTTGGGCATTTTTATATTTTTAGAATTGTTAACTTTTTCTTTATTTAATTTTATTTTTTCAGAATTTTTATAACTTTTATTTTTTGTCTTTTTCTATTTTCTTAGTTTTAATTAGTTTTTAATCTTTAAAAATTCATAAAAAATCCAAAAATTAATAAAAAAATATTTTTCTTTTTTATAAAATTTTCTTTTGTCATTTAGTGTCTAGGAAAAATATAAAATTTAGTGTAGGCTTAATTTTTCTTAAATTTCCATCCTGTCTTAACCCGTTTTAACCGAGTGCTTTTTACCGTTTCTTTATCGTTTAGCATTCAAACGACTCCGTTTTTGATTTTTTTTCTATTTTTCTTTATTCTTCAAATTAAGTTAATTAGAATTTAAATTTTGATTTTTAATTTAATTTATCATTTATTTGCTAAATTTTTAGATATTTTAGTGTTTCCCGATACCCTATTCTGTTCCCCGTATTTTCGTATAAATTTAAATTCTAGGGATTTCCCATAACTAATTTTGTTTCCCGTAGTTTTTAAGATCCCCAATTTCCTATATCTTTTCCGTAATAATTTAAGTTTATTTAATAATTTAGTAGTAATTAAATCAGTGTGTCCATCAAATATTTCTTCATCATATCAATTTCTCTCAAACCAGGAATACTTTCAATTGCAGCCTCGATGGACATACGACCCGGTAATATCTCATCCGGAATCTTTTTATTATTGATCTTATATATTTTTAATCTCTTTGTGAAGATATTTGACCTTTTTCCTTGGTTAAGCATTTGGTTGAAGATTTGCATTTGTGTTTGTTTTTATATACTTACTATACACGTTTCAATGCTCAAAAAGTCGAATTACCCCAACACCACGAACACGAAAAGATCAATCCTCCTCATCTTGTTTCTTGAATCGCTAGAAAATTCACCTTATTCTTCACACATAACTCCTTTGCCCAATCTTTTTTGGCCTTTTGAGCGAGGCCTTGTATATTAAGGGACAAAAAATTCATCGATCTACAATCGACGCTCCTTTACGATCCAATGATATCAGACAATTGTTAATCACCCCCATCCATGATATAGCCCATTGTTTGGCCAACATTTACCACGTCCTCCGATAAGACACATAATACCCCCTGAACCGGTGCCACTGATTGCATATAATGACCGAAACTTGCGATTCATCTACAATATTATCTTGAGTTGGAATTGGTTTAAATCTCCATCGTCTTCGTTGATCTTTCTCCTCTTCGAGTCATTAACAGACTCTTATCCACTGTCATCATCATTGTCGTTATTTAGGTGTAAAACCCCCCCGGTGGGAATTTGGGACTAGAAATTTGGTACACACATCTCCTTATGTTTTTGATCTTTGTCTTTTTGTTAAGCAAAGGTATATCCCAAAAGGATTCACACAGATGAGTTCTTTTTTGAAAACCACATTCATTTTTCAAAAACCGTATCTGGAACTTCGAACGCTTGCAACAAATCATTCTCAGATTTAAGTTCTTTCATTCCTACATCTAATGAATCGTCATCAGATAATTCCTCCCTCATCCGAAGTCCTCCCCAGTCAGGGGGGGTTTTCCCCCCCCCCCCAACCAGGGACCTCCTTACACGAATTTTCAATACACTATCCACGGAAAATGATCTGAAGTTTTCATAATATATGAGACGGACTTAGTGAAACAAACTAATCGTTTCGAGTGGAAAACAATCCCATCAATCATTAGTGTCGATTAATTTCCCCCACCTGGTGACAATTCTTTTGAAAGTGTTTCAAAAAGTCCATAGTTTCAATGGAACACCTTCCAATTTCGACCCACGACAAAAATTATTGGCCCCCCCTACCATCAGGATTGAAATCGAAAGTAAGCTTGCGAATTTTTTTTTTTTTTTTTTTCGAGAACCAAGAAGCTAACATCCCACTTATCGCGTAATGCCCTCTTCGATATCACAAGGAAAATTCTAAGAGAACCCACAATTCCCCTAAGTAACTTACATTCAAGTCCACGAAACCTTCGTTCATAAGAGCGTTCTTGAGATTGGTAAGGGACGCAAATTCTTTAATCCTACCCATTAAGGATGAAGATAAGTCTTTGGAGAGCGCACAATCTTCGTCAAGAACAATGGCAGGGGAGTCATGATCAACCGACTTATGATTTTTTACCGCATTAACATATGAATTAGAACTCCTAGAATCCCCACTATTAGGACGAGACGAATTAGCAACCTTCTTATGATCTGCCCCTTGACCCTTGTTCAAAGTAGCTCTTTGAAATCTTGCCTTATTAGCGTGAAGCTTGAATTGACCCACCCAAATTGTGCATAAATTGTTCACCAAGCGATCAACATTAAACACGTTGATAAAACGAACAAAACCAAAACGTTTACCTTCTTTCGTCCTTTTCTGAGGGATAAACGAATCAACAACATGTCCGTATTGTTTACATGATTGAAATAGCTCTTTTGCAGAAAAAATTTCCAGAAAATTTGTAACATAAATGGAGATAGAAATACGATTAACGTCGTCCTCTTTGGATCTACGACTCCCCATTAGAATCTTTGGACCCTGTTTTTACTTTTCTTAGTTTAATTTTAATTAAAGTTTTCTTTAAAATTGTTGTACTCAGTTGATTTAAAAATTTTCGCAAGCCTTCTTTACATGACAAACATCTAGATCTTTTGATTTAACATATGTCTCGAATCTATTTTATCAATAAATAAAACTATCGCTTTCAAAAAGTGGTGGTCTTTGCATAGATTGCTCTTCTAGATATTTGTCGGAATCCATAGATCGATCCAAGCTTTAAAATACAATATATTTTGAAAATCTTGAGTGACCTTGCTCCTGATACCAATTGTGGAAACTAGAAGGGGGGTTGAATAGTTTACACGTTTTAGAAGTTTACTTTCAAAAATGTTTAGATCCGAGTTATATGTTTAACCAATTCACAATATGAACAAGCAATATCTAAATTAGAACTAGATAACAACAATAATAATGTAAAGAGATAAGGAAAGAAACAACCAAACCAAGACACCAAGATTTTATAGTGGTTCAGCTACGAAGCACCTCTTCGCCCTACTCCACTCCCCGCGTATCCGACTCGAGATTTTACTATGTCAACAAGTTCCCTTTAGGCGGAGAAAACCGTTTACACGTCGCTTATGTTATTTTCTGACACTAAGCTAAATGTTGAGTCCTAATCTTAGCTAGAACCAATATACCACTTCATAAGATATACACACTCACAAGATCTACACTATCGGATCTACACAATATCCGAATCACACAAATACATAAGATAATTATAATAGAGATTTGAAACTTAGAAAAAGAGAAGAGAGATCACTAATCAACACTTTGTTTCTTGGTGAATACGAGTGTTCTTCTCTTGCACTTGATAGAGAGGAAAGACGAGATGAAGAAGATAAGATAATATCACTTGAAACAAGATCTAAGTATGTTAGTGATCAAGAGTTTTAGTGAGAGAAAGAAGTTTTAGAGAGAGAAAGAAGAGACTGAAAAATTTCGTGCAAAGAGGAATAATTTTCAACAAGGGGTAGACCATTATTTATAGACATGGAAATTTAACGGTAACTGGTGGCGGTCCCGGCGGTCCGATATATATAACGGGGGCGCCAGGCCTATAAGGGGTCGCCACCTAGACTCCGCTCCCTTTTTTGTCTTTTTGTGGGGAAGGTTGTATCTGGTGTAGAAGCTTCGGTTTTGGGGGAAAATTTTGAATTTTGAATTTTAAGTTTTTAATAAAACTTTTCTTTTAATTAGAAAATATTTTGTATAATTAATTTTGTGAAAATCTTTTGTAAAAATATAAATAACGTTTTTAGACATTATTTGTATTAACAGAAACGATTCGTAAGGGCTACCCATTAACATCTCCAAACCTTTATTCTTGGAACGATAAGCTTGGTTGTATGTAAGATTCAGTCCATGACGGCGACTCATATCTTTCATAATATCTTTGGGTCGAATTTCACGATCTCTATCTGACAATTCATCTTTAATCATGTAACCTACTAACTTGGCGGTAGCATTTCGATAATGCCCACTGATTATTATTTTTGAACAAGTATGGTTGTCGTTAAACTTTTTTACCTGAAAACCCTTCCCATCCAGACATGCCCCACATTTTATTGACCATTGACATTTAGGGTCAACACATACGACATTATATGTTATGACATTTGTCTTTTTTGGTTTGTATTGGTAACCGTCTAATATAGCCTTCTTACCAATACTTTCAATACATTTTTTCTTTGTTGGCCATCAACGGTGAAGGAAAACAAGTTTTGCTGAACCGTTTCTTTTTGTGAAGTTTTGTTTGGGTTCAACATTTGGAAAATCCAAAGTTGGGTCAGGCATGTATTTGAAAGTATTTTTTTCCCAGTTCATTTCAAACCCCTTACCCTCTTCATGAACAAATTCATCAAAATCATCACCGTCAATATCAAAATTATATCCTATTTTTTCTTGTTGATCATCACCACCCCCTTCTTGGTCATCATCGTCATCCTCATCATCATCAACATGCTTATTATAGTTTTGGGAACTACCAATGTTAAGATTTGTGTTTTGTTCATTTACGGGGTATTCAATATATTAAGAACATTGAATATTTTGAGTATACTGGGCATTGCTTGAAACATGGTAATTTCCAGAAGGTCGTAGACTTTGAAAAAAGGGATAATTATGATAAGGAAACGGATCTTGTTGATATTGAGTATGATTAGGAAACGAATTATCTTGATATTGAGTATTTTGATTAGGAAATGAATTTTGTTGATATTGACTATTCTGATACTGGACATTTTCAGACAGTTGTGTATTTGGTGGATACTGAGAATTGTGCATAGCATGTGAAGTATTAATATTATGCATATATTCAAAATTTGTAAGATTTACCTGTGATACTTGACGATCCTGATTTACAAACAATTCCATGTGATCTTGACCTGTCGAAGTTATAAAATTGATTAAAAACCTTAACTCATCATCGTCGGTGATTTCGTAAACCTTGTTGTTTACCGGATAACGATATGATAAGCGTACCCTGATAAGTGCTTAATTACACATATCTTTTATCTCTAAAAACGAGCTTAAATGACCAAAAACAGACAAAAACTGCCAAATATATGTTTGTTTTGCATTTGTATCTAGACATAACGAAAATTTTCTTCTTGAATAACTCATATTTAATTACAAATGTGAAAGACTGACTCGCTATATTTCTTCTTTTATAGAGAAAATGTCCCAAATATATAAGAAAATCTCAACGAAATCCCAAATGGATAAGGTACGTAATCCGAAAATATTTTCTTTTGGCATTTAGTATATTCGGTGAGCAAAATGTATCATTTGCGCACCAAATATTACGTGGGCACTTCTCATTGGTTTAGAAATTAAATATGGTGCTCAAAAAGAATAATTACTTATCAAAGTACGAAATTTTTAAAAAATAAATTTTTTAAAGTATTAATTTTTTAATTTTTTTTTTTTTTAAATCCGTACTTTTTAAAAAATTATGATTTAAAAATTTTTTTTGTTAAAGTACTTTTTAAAAAATTAAAATTAAAAAAAATATGATTGTAAATATGTTAAAAAAGACAAGGGTAATATAGTCATTTTATGGTCATATTGGTGATATCGAACAAAATTTGAATATACGTGATTGTAATGAGTACGAAAAACAGTAAGTTGGTCATTACGGTACAAATGAGAAAGTAGGTTGGTAATAAATAGCCTTTATCCTTGATATTATCTCTAATCTAATACGGAGTATGTAATTTATCTGAAATTTTAAATTTCTATCTGCTGATGTCATCTTTTGGTACAAGTTAGGTTTTTGATACTTTATACAGAGTTTTATTATTGTACTTACAAGTTTTGTGCAAATTCATATTATACACGTAAGCAACATTACAAATAAACTGCCGACCAACAGATATATTTGTTGATCAGTTCTGAAATTAGTATGCAACTTCAAAGGACTTCACCTCTCATTTATTTTGTAGCAGTCATGCAACTTAAATTTGATTTGGAATTTCTATTTATGGATGAAGTGAATTAAAGTATTCATGCAAAATACTAAACTCATATGCATATGTATTTACAGGATGATTCAGCTGATTACAGACGCCTTGTGCGATAACTAGAAATTAACGCAGAAAACGAGCACAAATATATGTAAAAAGATGTTTGGTAACCATGTATCAAGTGTGACACGACGTTTCAACCCGAATCATATGTATTTATAATGGATGTGTACTTAGGAGGCTCTTGAAAATATCATATGATACATTTATTGTAAAAGATATCATAAAAGGTATTGAACCAAGTCGGTTATCATCTGTGTTTTCTCATTAATTGCAAAAGAAACGACAACCATAAACAATAACAAACTTTTCAAATAACTCATTTACGTTTCCTTTCGATGATTTTATTGGCCATTAATAAAGTGAAACAAACTTCATGGTCCTTGTGCAACTCATCATAGATTAATATGTAATCAAGTTGAAATAATTGGTTTTTAAATAAGTAAAAAACAATTAAACTTTGATGACTATGATAGGATTCTTAGACTTACAAGAGTTGACCCAAGCAAGCACATGGATCTTAAGTCCTAACAACGGCTTCCTGGAACCAGCTAACTATAATTGACTTTGATGCATGTATAAATGATGGCCTTACATCTTCCTCTATAAATATACTACATACTTCATTTATGTGCCAAGTAGAAAACTCAAATCTTAAACTCTTCTGATCCATATATTGTTTGCTAATCGACGAGTTTTTGGTTTTTCGTGTCGACAATGGTGAGTGATAACACCATGGCCACACAAGATCAACAATACGGCGAAAACAAGGTATTTTTCCTTTACTTGAGAAATGCTAAATATGAAAATGAAATAGTTTTTAAAGAGAATAAATACTACGAGCCTATGATATCTAACTTGTTTTGCCAATGAATAACATGCTTGTCTTTTATTGATGTCTTTATGTCTTTTAGTTAATCATATGTATGGTTGTCTTGTCTCTTCTTTTTACATATTTAGGATATTTCTACAACTTTCCCACAATTTACTTTAACTTGTTAAATTTGATGATGTATTGGTTTTCCATACACCAAGATATTAAACCAAAAAGATTTTTATCAAGACAATTTTGAATCGTATAAAATTGTTAAATATCCTGTTAGCTAGATACTTGAATAGTGAATAGCTTTCTTTGTAGACATGAAAAACTATTGGAACTGAAATGGCCCACCTATATATTTCTGTTAGGATATCCAATACGACAAAATTTGCTTTCTACAAAACATTTACTTAAATTTAGAAATTTGTTAGGTTGTTGTTTCATCTGATCATATTTCATTTTGTTTGGTTAATCTTTGAATGTATGTTTTAAGAGTGTTTATGACAAAGTATTTCAGTTTAAACGTGTTTATGTTGGTAAATGTTAAATTTCTATATATTTGGTTGTGATATAAAACTTCACTTGCAAAGAAAATATAAACATCCTACTATTTTTATATGCTAGATCAACATATATATTGTTATGCACCTATGCTCAGGGACGGATCTATTGTTTAAATATGGGAGGCAAGTGTCCCCTATGGCTCGTCGAAAAAGTTAAAAATTTAGTGTAATTTTGACATTTTTTCGAAAGTGTCTCCCACTTGAGATTCAAATTGCCCTCCACTCACGTGCTAAAACCCAAATTCAACACTTTAAAATCTTATAAATCCTTATCTCTAACTAAAAATACTCGATTTATCATTTCGATCTTAGTTTTTTCTTCCACATTTTGTTGTCATTGCCAAAAAAAAATTTTTTGCCCCCCCAAGTCATATTCCTGAGTCCGTCACTGCCTATGCTCTTTTTGATCTTATGTAGACTCGAAGATTGAGTAAAAAAAAATCCAACATAGCTGTGGTTTGAATCTATAGTAATGAATAACATTGATTCTTTCTTTTGAACGGCAATTGTTTATTTATTGAACGAATAGAAGTGATTCTAATACTCGATATAAACAGGTTGACAATAGGACTGAAAAAGAGAAAGCCATTGATGCTTGGCTTCCAATTACATCGAATAGAAACGCAAAATGGTGGTACTCCGCTTTCCACAATGTTACGGCCATGGTTGGGGCTGGTGTTCTCAGTCTCCCATATGCTATGGCGGAACTCGGATGGTGAGTCCAGCTAAAAGTAAAAATTACTTACCTAAATAACGTACTTCCAGAGTTTCAGTCAATTTCTATTTTAGGGAACGTACTTGCATAATAAACCTTTGATTTTAAACTTATAAAGTATCGTACTTTGCACTTTTCTTAATGTGTAACGTACTAATATGTGCGAAAACATATGATATTTCAGGGGACCAGGTGTTGCTGTTTTAGTTATATCATGGGTAGTAACTTTATACACACTATGGCAAATGGTTGAGATGCATGAAGTAGTACCCGGGAAAAGATTTGATAGATACCACGAGCTCGGCCAACATGCTTTTGGGGAGAAACTCGGCCTATACATTGTTGTCCCACAGCAACTGATTGTTGAAGTTAGTGTGTGCATCGTTTATATGGTCACTGGAGGAAGATCCTTACAGAAATTTCATGATTTAGTTTGCGGTGATGAGACTCAGTGCAAAGACATCAAGCTCACCTTTTTCATCATGATCTTTGCCTCTGTTCATTTCGTTCTTTCCCATCTGCCCAACTTTAACTCCATATCCGGAGTTTCGTTGGCAGCTGCAGTCATGTCCCTCAGGTACTATTCTACACAGAACAGCAAAAGATTTATGTTTTTAGAGTAATGAGGTTAATATTACCCGTGCTTTGCACTGGGATGAATTCCTTATTCATATCAAGCTTGATTTCTTCAATTTGTGATTCATAGAAGTCTTGCAAACTCATTTTCTCTTAGTTATAGTCAGTTAGCTATATAATGGTGTGCTTGAGTTTCTCATCACATAACACAACTTTACACAGAAAGAAACTATTTTTTTCCTACTCTTTACTGTGCATTGGGCCGTTAGAAGATAGTTTTGTGGCCTATTTGGGTCATTTTGTAACCCGCACTCTTAATATTTGAAATATAAATAATAGTTCATATATAAACACTCACGTGTGCGTCGCTTAGTCAGCGTGGAGCACAGCTCAACGTTGCCTTGCACATAGTTCTTGGTGGGGTAGGTGGACTAGTTAGCGTTGTCAAAAATCAACATTATTGTAAATATAAGAATGACTGTGAAAATTACATTGATATTTTAGAGTAACCCCTCATGTTATAACCGTTGATTATGTAATTCTGCATGTTCAAAGTCACATAATCACATTCAAAACTCGCATTGAAATTCCTCTAATAAAACTGTTACAATGCAGTTACTCTACTATAGCATGGTCGGCCGCTCTCAAAAAGGGAGTACAACCAGACGTACAATACGGATACAAAGCAAAGAGCACAATCGGGACAGTCTTTAATTTCCTCAGTGCATTGGGTGATGTGGCATTTGCATACGCTGGTCACAACGTGGTGTTGGAAATCCAAGCCACCATTCCATCAACCCCCGAGAAGCCTTCAAAGGGTCCTATGTGGAAAGGAGTGGTTGTTGCTTATATAGTCGTCGCCTTATGCTATTTCCCAGTTGCTCTTATTGGATATTACATATATGGAAATTCTGTCTCGGACAATATTCTAGTCACTTTAAACAAGCCCACATGGCTAATTGCCATGGCAAATATGTTTGTTGTGGTTCACGTTATTGGTAGCTACCAGGTTCGATACGTCAACTCTATTAAAGAAGCTTATTCGTCCATAAACAATATCATCTAATTTTATTGCTATGTAGATCTATGCAATGCCCGTCTTTGATATGATGGAAACTGTGTTGGTGAAGAAGCTGAACTTCGCCCCTAGTTTTATGCTACGGTTTATCACAAGGAACACATATGTTGGTAAGCAAACTAAATTAAACAGAACGATAACGAGTCTAAGATTTGTTGGTTGTAAGCATTTTAAAACTGATTAAATGCTTTTTGCAGCCCTTACAATGTTTATAGGCATTTGCTTCCCTTTCTTTGGTGGACTACTTGGTTTCTTTGGAGGATTTGCATTCGCCCCAACAACATATTTCGTAAGCAACTTTGTGTTTTGTTAATTCTTGTTATTACCAAAAACTAGATTTATGGTTTTAATTTTGTTTTGTTGTGCTTTACTGTTCAGTTGCCTTGCGTCATGTGGCTCTCCATCCATAAACCAAAAAGATGGAGCTTATCTTGGATATGTAACTGGGTATGTAACGATATATTATATCTAACATCCGAAATAAAATATATTTTTTGGTGTATTTTAATTAATATTGCTTATTGGATTTCAGATATGTATCTTTTTTGGAGTTTGTTTGATGGTTCTTTCACCTATTGGAGGCTTAAGATCCATCATAGTCCAAGCCAGCTCTTACAAGTTCTTCTCATAAGCATTTACCAAGAAAGTTGAGGTTTCGTTTAGCACTTAGCATGAACATAAGTGATCAATGAAGCTCGTGATGCTACTTTTAGCTATTCCGGAAAAGTTATAGTTGGAAAGAGTGTTTATAATGCATATCTAGTGCTGTCGCAGAATTCATCAAATAACTTATGTGTAGACACACAAGGCCTTGTTTTCTTTTTTACTTTGGAAGTTATTGTGTGCATATCGATATATTTGTATTTGTAGATGTTAATTCTACTCTGAATTAGAGTTATACTTATTTATTTAAGCTTGTGATTTTGCCAGCTTGACTGGTAATCTGAAATTTAAATTTCAATGTCGCGTTCCAAGTGCATTCTGGATTTATAGTTTCATATAACAAGATACTTCACTCAAAAATTTATACTTTTTACATAACGAAGGGAAAAATGGCCTAATCATATACCATATGTACTAGAGGTGAGTAGTCTCAATAACTTGTTGAAACATGTCTTTGGTGCACATCAGGGCGACCAAAATTCTTGTCCAAAAAAATCATTATAAATACCTAGTGTGTCACATATGATTACAAAACCATATTATAACCATTATACGTTAATTTTCATTAATAAAGCTTTTATAGTATGGATTTGCTTAGATATCCTTTTGACACGTTTATTTTTTATATAAAAATCTTTGTACAACCAGTTAAAGATATAGCATAAGACAATTTAACCCATTCATAAGTAAATGGGTCAAAATTGGGAAGAAAAAACAAAACAGAACCAGAAACATCAAAGAAAGAAAAAATATAACCTTAAAATTGTCTATGTTGCTATACATAAGAAACATCTGCCACTAAAAATTATGTCAACTATCTGAAGTATATTACAACAAAATTTGCATAGCTTGAATCAAAATATCTTGTTCAAGTGTCTCTAATATAGACGACCGTCTCCATCCTTCTTTTTCAAGTCCACGAAATACAGATGTGACATTTGGCACTTACGGAAAAGACATAAAATGTCATTTCCAAAGACATATTTGATTGAGATTCTTATACATCATAACAGCTTTCTAATGAGACCCCACGCACGGCCTGCCATAGTGCCAAAGATAGAATCAATGGCCGGCAAATTGTTTTATATGGACAGATTCTTACTTAAATTAGTGTATCCACCTCTTCTGTCGTCTGTTTCGCCTTCTTAGGATTTTCTGTGTCAGATATTATTATGGAACAAAGCATGGAAACTCAAAGTACAAATGATGTGAAGTCATATGCTGTATCGCAAGATTCAACGGAAGATAAATATAACCTTGTAAAGCTTTTTTTCCATCTTGCTTTTAAGTACTTTTTGCACAATTTTTTTTCTGCATAACGTGTCATATAAAAGATATGATTATCATTGTAGAAGATAATTTATGAAAAAGAACATGTATCCACTAATCAGGTACATGATAAGAATTCAAAGATGTTTCTTGATGGCATTAACATTGCATCTGATAACAGGACAAAAGGACAGCAGAGCAAAAAGCAATAGACGATTGGCTTCCAATCACTTCATCAAGAAACGCAAAATGGTATTACGCTGCTTTCCACAACGTCACCGCCATGGTTGGAGCTGGAGTCTTAAGTCTTCCCTATGCCATGGCAAATCTCGGATGGTACTATTTTAAAAACCGAAAAAGAAGTTTTCTTGTAAAATTTATCTAAATACTAACGGATGCATTGAACTTGGATACAGGGGACCAGGTGTGGTTATACTCATTCTTTCATGGGTAATAACGCTGTACACCCTATGGCAGATGGTTGAAATGCATGAAATGATACCTGGAAAACGGTTTGATAGGTACCATGAGTTAGGCCAAGAAGCCTTTGGTGAAAAGCTTGGTTTATATATCGTGGTGCCACAACAGTTGATATGTGAAGTAGGCGTTGACATTGTCTACATGGTCACTGGAGGAAAATCACTACAGAAAATCCATAAACTTCTCTGTGAAGATTGTCCGAGGATCAAAACAACGTATTTCATTATGATCTTCGCTTCTGTTCATTTCGTAATTTCTCACCTTCCAAACTTCAACTCCATTTCTGGTGTCTCGTTGGCTGCAGCTGTCATGTCTTTAACGTAAGCTTTTACGTCTTTCTCTTTTTGATTTATTACTATCTATCAACGAAGTAAATAGAAGGTTGGGTCATTATGTAACCCGTATTCTTAGCAAAAAAATATAAATTTATATTATACATAAATGAGTATGTATTGCAAGTTTGCATCAAAAAAAGATTAGAAGTGCATTTATAACCCATTAAGTAATGAATGAATCCTTTCGGTTTATGTTATATCTCAAATGGGCCAATTAGCTAAAGGGGCAGCGATTTAACGGGTTGAATTATTAAAGCATTCCAAAGGCGAATTCCGACATCCTAAATCATTTTGTTAAAACTTAAGATTATTGCTGAAAAGATGATTTCTTTGTAATCATATATATTAGGCATTTTTTGGAATATGTTTTCTAATGAATCGAAGAGCGTTTGTTTGTCAATTTAGCCCAGCCAGGCTCGTATCAGCTCGTTATCTAACTGGTGAAAATGCTTCTGCTGAAACAGGTACTCCACAATTGCATGGTCAGCTTCTATTCACAAGGGGATGGTAGATAATGTACAGTACGGGTACAAAGGAACAACACCCACACAAACGACCTTCAACTTTCTCACAGCTTTGGGTGATGTGGCGTTTGCATATGCGGGTCACAATGTTGTTCTGGAAATTCAAGCAACAATTCCTTCGACACCCGAGAAGCCTTCCAAAGTACCAATGTGGAGGGGGGTAGTTTTGGCTTATATTGTGGTCGCCTTGTGTTATTTTCCGGTTGCTTTAGTTGGATACTACATATTTGGAAATTCAGTTGACGATAATATTCTGATTACACTAGAAAAGCCTACATGGCTTATTGTCGCTGCAAACTCATTTGTGGTCATTCACGTCATTGGCAGCTATCAGGTAACAACGAATATAAATTTGATTTATGCAATAGGCTTTGTTTACTGGTCAAGGCCTCAAAATGTTAACTTACCACTATTATTTGAATTTATTTAGATTTATGCAATGCCAGTTTTTGACATGATGGAAACCTTGTTGGTGAAGAAATTGAAGTTCAAACCAACCACAACTCTGCGTTTTATCACACGTAACGTCTATGTAGGTTAGTAACGACCTCAATTAAATTTTGGGTTATATTCAAGGCTAATAATATCTTTGAAATTACAAATTCTAAAGGGTGACTAAATGATCTATTCTTGGATTCAGCATTCACAATGTTTGTTGGGATAACCTTCCCTTTCTTTGGAGGTCTGCTCGGATTCTTTGGAGGCTTTGCATTTGCCCCAACAACGTACTTTGTAAGAATCTATATTACATCATGAAATTTACCGATTGAATGATTATATGCACTTTGCGGATTTCTTAAAAGCTTACTACTTTTCTTTTCATTAGCTCCCATGCATAATGTGGCTCGCTATCTACAAGCCAAAGAAGTTCAGCTTATCTTGGTGCACTAACTGGGTAGGTTTACGCCCTTAAAGTCTACATATATGGTACTTAATTACTCCTTAGTTTTATAGCCAGAAAAACTAACCAAAAAACCGACATCTTAAAATTTCAGATTTGCATCTTTTTCGGTCTATGTTTGATGATTCTATCTCCCATTGGAGGACTGCAAAACATCATTAAGCAAGCAAAGACTTATAAGTTCTATGATTAATCATATTCCCACAATGTAAACAGATGAATAATAGCATACACAACCCATCATGGGGTTTCGCTGCTTTGGTTTATCATTCTGCAAAGATATGTTTATACTATTTCTATTTCTTTGTGTAATTTCTTATTTCTACTTGGATTGTTTTTTTGGTTTCTTATCAACTTCAGCATAGGGTACATCTTATGTGGAAATGCTCGTTCTTTTTAATCTTTTCAAATGCCGGATTAGACCTAATACAGTAGAGCAAGACTGCGTTTTTAATGTGATCATCTCATTGTTGCTTTTGAAAATGCAGATAATCAGATACAAATGTTTCGCTATGAAAATGTGATGATCTGCGTTTTTAATTTTGAAAAAAAATATAGCCTTACTTTTTGAAACCGCATAATCTTTTCTGCAAACACAATCCTATTATCCTAATATACAAGTATAGTGGTACAAATAACACTGAAACAAGTAAATAAGTCAAATTCATTAGGTAAGACACGATATACAAAAAAATTTTCTATACATAATCGACGAAGATACAGTAACTAACCCGATAAAGTCATACATAAATTACCCGTTTTGCTAACTAACCTTTTTCTCGTTCTCAACCTTATACATTCTTTCCCTATACAGTGCGACCCAGTTATTAGTCACCCAAAGTATACTAACAGAAATCGCCATAACCACAACACAAATCCAAGAAACCCAAATCCACTTAGGAACAACATTATCCGCCACACCACTAGAATAAAACACAACCATCTTATAAACAAACAAAGGCCCAACAAACCCTCTAACAACAGAATACAATGAATAAAACGGGACAGATATCTTATAAAACACTCTCGCCGCAACTTCATTTTCCTCCTTTTGCGCACTAGCCAACGTCCAAACATTTTGTAACAAACTCGTAACCTCAGCTAAAGCTAGCAAAACCAAAACTCCATATGCGCCGTGAAAAACTAAATATCGACACGTGACAAAAACAAAAAGTGTAGCTAAATGGTGAAAAATAAAAAGTACATCCTTAGGATCAAATATTAAAAGGTGACATAAGTCCATTATGAAATATGCAATGCTATATTCAAGTACATTGTTTTGAGAAATATTATTTTCCGACGCAAATGTATGTGTTTCTGGGTCGGAAAAGATTGCGTGCACTGCAAGAAAGACTGCGGGTGTGCCGTGTGCAAGTGAGATAAGACAACTGGCTGCTTCGGGTCTCTTTTTCGGGCTCCAATTACGGAAAACAATGAAATGTGCTGTTAGATATATTGTGAAAAACATTGTGAAGAAAAGTGTTGTGTTATCCATTATGGGTTGATATGAAATTGATGGTTTTAGTAAATTTATAGATGATGTAGTTTGGTTAGTCAAAGTCATATTGAGCTAAAAAATCAAAACTGATACGTGTGGTGTTGTGTATTCAAAATGGATATTAAATGATTGTTATCTTATCTAGAAAAGTTAATTTATATAAATGCTCATTAGTTTTCTATATATATGGTTGAATATTGGTTGAGATGCCAATAATGGAGTTCTTACCAACTGCCAAGAGTTATATTGAAGTTTGACTCTTAACAAATAGAAATGGTCTTTGTATATTTTCTAACCAATGGAGTAATAAGTTTTAGCAAGTCTTAAGGTATTATTGTTTAGAAAGTATATAAACGTGTTTGATTGTGTGCGTGCTGACTTAAAGAAAGGGTAACCGATCATTTGACGGTCTCGCCAACCGGTTTTACCGCTAACATGAGAAAGGTGAATTGCGTTTTAATGTTTCTATTACGGAGTACTAAGTATGAATAGTTTAGGAGACTCATGATCAAGTTGATAAAAACGATGAGAAATAACTATAATTACACATTCGAGATGCATCAAGTTGATTTAGATGCATCCCTAGTCTTTTAGATGCATCATCATATGTTTTCTGGCTCAAAATTAGATGCACATACATATATTAGATCAATTTCATCAAGTTAAGAGAATCTTATGCATTTTTCGTCATATGCGCGTCAAATGTGTTGCTAGTACCACTTTGCGTCGTTTTCACTTCAAAATCACTTTCGAAAGTAATTGGGATGCATGTAAATGAATAAAGATGCATCTAATTCAAGTCGATGTATCTCAAATGTGTTGTTATGATTATTTTTCATTCTTCTCGTTTTAAGCTTTCTTGTTAATGAAACTTTAGGAATCTAAAGTGGAAGGGGTTGTCAAATTAGGTTGGAACAAATGCTAGCAAGCCCACAAGAAAACACAAAACATTAGGTATGCCTCTGGTCCTCATTTTATGGCCGAAAAAATAGGTATCCACTTAATTAATTCTGGGTGCATCATAACAAAAAGGGACCTACTCGTATTATGATGTATTCTAAGAAACAGGATATCAAATTACTGACATGAAAGGGACCTGCTCGTATTATGAGTATTTGTATTCTAAGAAACAGGATATCAAATTACAGACATTGTATCATGTCGGACTTATTTCACTAAAGAGAAACAAAACTAAACTTGGATTCTCGCCATCACAGAGGTATTAAGAACAATCGAGTATATTATAGCAGGTGTCCTCGGCAACAAAAAAAAAGATCATAGCCCTAGCCAGCTAATAAAGGAAATATTTTTCAAATTGGTATTCGGCACTAAAAGGAAAAGGCGCAATGTGTCATCTTAATTCCGAATTATAGAAGCATCAGCATAATATACGAATATCACATAAATCATACCGAATTGGGAAAAACAAACAACAGCTCACTTCAACATACGAACTACACGCATATAAAAAATACAAAACATAAGCGAATAAACAGAAAACGAACACTCACATTCACCATAAGCAGAAATCGAAGACCCATGAAGCAAAGCAAAAGCTAATCCAGCAATTCTAAAAATTCGTTCTTACTTTTATACCTATATTATTATTCATTAAATTTTTTTATTCTTATTTGTTTATTTTATTATTTTTTTTTTCTTTTTGTTTTTTTCTGCAGTTGTCGATGAGTAGGCTGAATAGCCAGCCAGCGATCATTCTATACATAATACTAAACCTTCTAACATCATAACATTTAATCGATTTCACCTTCCTCCACATCAACATCCATCCCACTTGGGACAATGCTAGGCAGTTCAAGCTCACCATCATCCTCTTCATGTTCATCTCTTTTCATGTACAACCCAAGTTGTTCCAAAGGATTGCTGGATCCAAAATTGAAACTGCCTAAAGCGTCTAATGATCCATGATCCGGGCTAGTCTCGTCTACAGAGATTGCCAACTGGTCGGGATTACTAGACCTCAACATTTCCAAATCCTCAATAAACCGTGAAGTCTCGTCAATTTCAACCGTCTTCTCAATCTGCACATACACGATAAGAATTGTTGAGAAAAAAACTTTTCCATGTAAATGTGTTGTATTGTTTTTTTCCCAATGAAGTTATAAGACACAACTTTGAATCAAGTTTTTAATCTGGGTCAACATCTTAGCTTTTGTGTGTGTTTGTTTACGCAAAGGTTTTGCATATTAATCGTATCAAGAGTAAAATATACTGGTCCCTGCAAGGCTCAAGGAGACAAACTGTGTCGCATGGTCCAGACTCCAGACCAACAAAACTAATTAATCGTATCAAGATCGAAACTGGCTGTTCAGTGTGGTTTTGATTGCACGTGTGGTTCTGGCTGGGGACCCCGCCACCCCAGTATAAAGTTCTAATTTCATACAATGCGAACCCAAATATGTTTCTGGCTCCAATAATTATTACCCTTTCGGTCCAATTCCACCCCATCCATTTTGTGAAATGACCAACTTTTACCATTTACCCAACCAACCCGCCCATTTTGCAACCTATGCACAAAAAATATCCACTTTATCATGCCTAAACAACAGAACTCTCCAAAAATGGGTAACACAAAGCCAACGATGTATTTATGTACACTTGGTGCAACAGCAGAAAGGGGATGGTGTGCGCACAATTGCCAGAAATGTCCTTATACATGGTTCACTTGGTTGACATTGTATCGGGGAGACGACATACAAAGCTATGTTACTCAATATCATGACAAATAAAGCTTTCAATACCTTCAATAATGCCTGTCGAGCTGCTTCCCTCTCGAGGTCTCGCTTTCGCTTTGCTTCCAGTTTAGCTTCAGCTTCAGCTCGTCTTCGAGCATTTTCTGCTGCCTCTGCTGCTGCTTGCAACCGGGCTTTTTCTGGTTGTACACAAAATAGTTCATTATTCAACTAAAACATCGACAGCAAAAAGAATAGTCACGTTAACAACTAACATGGTCTAATAAAATCTAACCTTTTCTCTTTTGATTTTCTAGTTCCTCTTTCTCACGACGAAGCTTCTCAGGGTCCCCCTTTTCAACCTGATTGACCATATTTATCAGACTATTCTGCAGCATTGTTAAGAAAAACAAAGCAGCTGGACTCGTAACCAACCTGGTTCAGTGTCTTCTCACGAGCCTTAAAAATTGTATCAGCAAATCGGTTTTTAAGAAGAGCAGCTCGATACAACTTTCCAGGAGAAAGTTGACTCGAATTTGGAGCACTATCCCCTAAATAATGCAGATGAATGGACGTTAGCAAGCCCAACATAAACAAGAAACATAATTTTTCACACACGATGCTCACCATCATCCTTCTGGCTGTCAGATTCAACAGAACCTGGCTTCTGCTGTGACATGTGTTCAACCTGGTCCAACCCGCTAACCGACTCTGTAAATCATGTGTAACCAACAACCATAAGTAATACATAAACAAGTCTACAAGAGATATCACCTAGCTTTTCAAGGTCCTAAGAAAAGAAACTTGGACCACCACACGATGGGAAGGAGGTGATGTAAGATCCATGTGATAAAAGAAAAACTCACGGTTATCAATTAAGTCACTTGTGCCTGCTTTGTCCTCTACATCAGCCCCAGCTACATCGTTCTGTACATTCAATAAAATGTTGGTATTACAAACATGAAGAAACATTCACCACACAAAGAACCACCCAAATGACTATCGCGGACAAGATATAAAAATAAGAAGATAGAATAACATATACCTGAGACACCTTTAATGGACTAGAAGCTTTAACATCATCGTTATGCCCATTTTCAGATGCATTTCTAGAATTAGAATCTGCAGATACAATATAAATACTAAGTATCACACTTGGCAACTTGGATATAATAAATAAATGACAAAAGAAGTGCATTCATTCAAAAATGAAGAACGAAAGAAAGACTGCTTATTAGATTAAATTCATAATGTCATCAATCAAGTTGCAAGGAACATAAGCAATAATGAGACACATTTAAGTTACTAGACCGGAAAGAAACCATAACAATAGACTGCTTTAGGTGATTCCCAAGAATAAGATCTACCCTAAAATTGAGGAAAGCAATGTAGTCATAAATCCTTAACATGCAAAAAACAGAGCTTAAAAGAAATCACAACTACCAAGTACCAACACGAATAAAACAAGATGGATTACATTAAGCAACCAGAAAACACTATATCACGGGATAAAAGCATACAGAAACAAGCCACTAGGGACCATACCCATCTGTTGATTCCAATAGAGTAACATCGCTTATCATACATGTATATGATTTTAAATCTATGACCACGTGAATGAATCTACATAGGAAATATGGATTTTCTTATCGCCGCAACCTCACCAAAAATAGAGACATTATTGCTGCCATTCACTACATATATCATTGTTACCCCTTGCTCTGAACCACGAACATCCCAGTGAACCACGTTCACTAATTTAGTTAGCCTATTTCCAGCATAAAAATTGATCTTATCATAAAAGCCTTAAAATGGTGCAGAAGGATTGCGTTTAAACAATTTTTTTGTTTAATTTACTTTTTTACTTCATAAAGTATACAAAAACTTGTCCAATTCCCTCAACATCAACAACAATTGGATTGTCCACAATCCTAGACAATCATTCTCAACCAGTTACAAATTGGAGTTTTGCTGAAATACGTCGACTTTAAACTGATCAACATCAAATAATGTTTATTTAAGCAGTACATTAATGAATCGAAACTTCATCTACAGAGTTGACAAGATACTTTATAATCACGTCATTCTACACCTTTTCATCTCCTTTTTATTTATCCATTCCATAGCTTATAATAGATATTTACTTATTCTCTTAAACCACGTTTCAAGCTGTTATTGCCCTCACTTGCTATATTTTACGCGAGTCCCAAACATGTCTAATTTCATAAAATAAAGAGAATCGTCTAGTAAGATACTCTAGTGATTTCTTTAAAATCCATATAAATTCCATTGCATTACATGTTGACATATCTGCTTCTTGGCCTGCTTATACGTCGAGTTTCCCAATCTAAAATATGTTGGTTTCCAGATAAGTTTCTATAGCTACAGATCTATACAACTCTTGGGCTTGCTGCCTTGCTTAATATAATGGAATAAAGTGCGCATTGACTTTTATTGGACAATGCATTCCTCGCCAGGTTGGGGGAAAGAAATGATGTTTTATTGCCAGAGTTGTGTTTCATGTCTATACCATAGATAAATTAATCATGAAATGTTCCTTAAAACAAATAAATTCCCCGGCCAATATGAATCCAACTAAATATAAAGTAATTCAACATGTTGAATAAGCTAGAATGACACAGTTCAACAACCAAGAGATATGAATGCAATGATATTATCTTCTATAAGCATATAGCATATCCACCCTTATTCCTTTTCTCATTCTTACAACGTAACAAAGTGCCCACTTAAGGTATTTAGAGCACCCCCCCAAACATGAACTAGTGACATATATAGAAGAAGCTGCTCTACAAAATGAACCGAAGAATATTTTAAATCTTAAATATATTCAATTCATTTGTCTATGCCTCTATGGTAACACTTGATAATATAACTTGGAGTTAAGTATATACAGTAACAATAGTTAATCAGGTCCTTCTAAGTAAACATTGTAAACCTATCATGGCAGTCGTCACCATGGTTCTCAAATAACTACGTAACAATATATTTCAGCCTAAAACACTAAGGGTTTGCATGCAACCCGACACCATCTTACAAAAAAGAGCTAAGTTGATCATAATATTGAATAGTAACCAAATTACCACTTGAGGTTCTTGAAGTCGTCCCCATCTCACTTTTCTTGTTTATTCCTTTTTCTTGTCCAACTGGGGTATGGCTCGAAACAGGGGGCTCATTCCCACCCATATCTACATCCTCAGGATCATTCCCTGTAATATGGGAAAACACGTATAATCAGTGATTAGATCATGTATATCAACAGTTATAAAATATTGAAAAACATAGGTTATCAACCTCTATACAGTTGCATCGTGGAGTTGCTGAGCCCTGATTCGTGTAGCAGCTGCAATTAACAGAGAAACAATGTTAGATTCCGCATCATCACATGAGTAATATTTGAGTAAAAAGTAAGATACCTCGATGACACAAGGTTCTGCCTTGGCATTACTTTGAAGCTCCCGCACATGGTCATCCAACATCTTGCGTAGCTTGAACAGGGTTTCATCCTTGAGATCATCGATATCAATTTCTATTTCATCCTCCGCAGCGTCATTCCCATTCGAGCTGTGTTCTCTCAAAAAGTCAATGATATTGTCCGGCAAATCACCCAAATGAGCTTCTAACTCCCTACTTAAATTATGCTTTTCTTCATTGGTCATCACCAACTTAACAGGCTCCGGTATTGGCAAAGGTTCCTGTTGTATTGACGTTATTTTTCTTTTCTTTAAAGAAGGAATCGGCTTAGCCAAATCAATCTCTTCATGAACTGGCGGTTGTTGAGGACCAGAGGCGGGTAGTTTCTTTTCAATAGGTTTCCATCTTAGCTCGAAAAATTTATTAAGAACATCTGCCATTATATGAACATCATTCCCGGGCGGATTGTAAGTCATGGCATTGGAAAACGTAAGTCTGACATCCGCAGCAAATTCAAGCGGACTCGAATATTTCCCTGAACTTAGTTTTCCTTTAATCGTCCCTAAATCCATGGGATTCTTAATAACGTCAAAATAATCTGGCAACTTCAAAGCAACAATATCAACCGGTTTATTAAACACCCAACCATGTACATGAGTCATCAACTTCTTCAACAAATCCTGACATTGTTTCTTCAATATAGGAGTAAACGTCCCCGCACCCGTACTCGGCTCAACAATAGATTGAACCCTTCCCATAGAACCCCGATGACCCGGCCGAGCCTTATTCCCTTTCTGATCAGCCCTTTTCCCCGGGGCTGCCACTTTCCTCCCATTCCCACTCATCCCATAAACATCATTCGAACTCGACATCGCCACACCACGAGCCGGTAAATTTTCCACATCGATTTTCCTCTTCAACATCCGAACTTGATCAAGCTCGCCTCTCAACCTAAACAACCACTTCTTTTTCTCCACATTCGACATCTTGGCCATCTGAACAACATGCACAGGCACACCAAATCCATCGTGCATACCCGCACTTAACTTAATCCATTTCCTCCTACCTCCACTATCCATATCATCATTATTATTATGTCCGGAACATCCCGAACCTTCCGATTCGTAATTCGGACCCGAATACGCATCCGGAAACATATCCTTCTTCCCCATATAATGCCCTAATTATATAACCTCTCAAATATTAGGCCTTTTATTCTCATAATCAAATCAAATACATTAATTTACTCAATAAATCACAATTTTTTCATTATTTTGAGTTTTTTAACCGAATCACTAACCAAATCTTCAAATCTAACCCTAAAAGCACATAAATTTATAAAATTAAACCGATGGGAATGAAATTGAGGACAGTAAAACCTAATCTTACCGTGTAAAAACCAAATATAACCGTGAAGACGCCTTTATTGACCGTAATTCAGCCTCATGAGACGAAATGACCGATAAAAACGGTAAATAGCGGTAGATCTGTTAATCAATGGAATGAATTTAAGCTAATTTGAGCTGATTGTGTGTGAATTTGATCTAATTAAATGGATTTTGAAACCCTAGAAAATATGATTTGGGGGCGTAAAGAAGAGAAGGTTCACGATGGATGTGATCGTACGGTTAGATATGTGTTTTTGAGATATTTTTTTTATTTTTTTGGGGATTTATATGTGATGTTAAGAGTGACGTAATTGTTTTTTATTTTTGCAAGATTTGTGGCCGTTGATTTTGCGACGTCTTTGTGATCTGACGGTGTAAAGTTTTGGGTGTGGGAATAGAGTGAAATGTGAAGTCGGTCACGTGCATTTATGGCGGTGACTTGGTCGTCAATCTATTGTTTAGTAATGTTTTTAGTCTCTTAATCATGGTATTTTGGGAAGTGTAAGCGATGTCATTGCATAAGGTTATTATTTGACCAGGGACTAAATATGACCGGATGCATAAATATTTTTTAACTGTAATATATAATAGAGTTAAAAAGTGAGTTAAAACGAAGTTTTCATTAAAACGATAGGACTATAAACACATTTCGATGGACCGACTGCATTTATGATACATTTGAGAAAAATCGTTGTTTTTCTCAAAAATTAACACTACATCGAAAAAATTCATAGGTGTCCCAGGCACCCGCGGGACACCCCTGGCTCCGTCCCTATATTTGACGAGAGCCATAAAAATCTATATACTTCTATTACATATATACAAAACACGAGGTTTGAGGTTAATTAGTCAACGAACTACTCATCATAAATGTGCATTTTGTGTGTGTATTTAAGGGCCTTTTGTGGTCATGGCACGGGGCAACTGAAATTCATGAGACAGCCATGCCCCTAATTTATAGTAGTACACCGGTAGTACTTAAGGTTGTCGGCAACTATCGATCTTCATTGTAGGTCGACTGAGACATGAGTCACTCGAGAGTCGGTAGCCTCCATTGTAAGGGTGTGGATGAATCGGTCGAGTGGTGTCAAAGTTGTCGAATAGGTCCGATATACGATCGACAAAATGCACAAAAAAAGTTAATGGTACATTTAATAAAATAAATAAAAAATTCATTGACATGCCTAAATGTATGTTTAATACTATGTGAGAGCATCATGTTGGTAGAAACCAATAAAACTTTCTACATCTATTTAGGCATAAAATTAGTGACACGTTTAAGTCTTTCAATCATTTAAAAAAACTTTTTTAAACTTTCAAAATTTTAACCTTTACCCTATAAATACTTCATTCACTTCACCATATTATACAAAAATTCTAACCACTTTTCTA
>BQNB010085984.1:952-20403 GCA_026074375.1 Tanacetum coccineum | reverse complement strand
AATTTCTCGACAAAACTCGGTGTACACACAAAAATGATGATAAAGATATATGGTTTTTTCATTTTTGGCTCTAAGGTGGGGGCAATTTGAGTTTACGATGGGGTACACTTTAATAAAATGGTCAATAAATTTATTTTTTTACACTAAAAACCGATTTTTTTTACGAATCGTGAAGGGCGCCGCCCCCTGTATGCTCCATGTATGTCCGCCAATGATCACCGTCAAAGGTATATTTCAGTATGTTCGTTTGCTTTTTAGGTTAATCGTTGCTGTTAAGTTGCATTATTTGATATATGTTTATGTCTTATTTGTCGAATTTTGAGTTTTTATTGTCAAGCGTGACTATAGTGAGATTCGAAATAACAAATACAGTAGTTAATTAAGCTCTGTAAAAGCATTATTTAAAATCTCATTAGGGGGCGTTTGTTTAGACTTACATGTAGGCTTATGAGCTTATTTAATTTTGGTGTATATTGCATAAGCCCCGGCTTATACAAGCTTGGTAGGTTATAAGTGTTAGCTAATAAGGCCTATAAGACCGGCCCACTTGTTTTGGCCCGTTTAATAGTTAGGGTTTTGTCTGTGTTTTGTCTTATAAATACTGTTGTAATCTTTAGTTTCTAAATGGTATCAAGAGCCTAGGTACAAGTCGATTTATATCGTCATCCTCCGGTTGTCAACTAATTGTTAGTGATCCGAAGGGATCCCGTTTAATGTTCGTTGTTTGTTATTATGAATCTGTTTGAATCGATTGATCCGCTTAACTCGAAACCTATTGCCACTTTTTGTTTAGCTATGAAGAAGAAAAAAAAAAGTTTGTCCGGTTGTGATTTGGAAAAATTGTTTTTGGTGGAGTGATTAAGGTATTGATTGATTTTTTTCGTTTGAATGGTTGCTTTGGAACACGAAAAAACTTTTTGGATTTTGGGCTAGTACCTTGGATATGGGTTTTTGCTTAGTATTGAGCCTGTGAAAATTGGTTCTTTACTTCTTTGGGAATTATTGTTCGTTTGATATAATATTGTTCGAACTATTGGTATTTGTTATTTTAAGATGTTTGTATATGTTTTGTTCGGGGTTTTGACTGATTTGTTAGGATTTTGGTTCGATTGTAGCTGGTTGTGCAATTAGTTTGGTGTGATTTAAATTTAGAATTGGTATCGGGTTATTGTTCGGTTCGCGATTAGAATCGGTATTAATATTGGTATTAGCATTTGGATCGGTATTGGTATTTTGGCTTTGGTATTGGCGTTGGTATTGGCAATTGATATCTATAGGCATAGGCATCGGCATTGGCATTGGTATTGACACTATGTGTAGCATCTTGACATCAACAACATGTTTTGGTTTCGCCTGGTTTCGTTTGTTCTGCATTTGATTTCACATGTCTGCACTTGCACCTGTTTGGATTGCATCGGAATAAGACTTCGTCAAATACTGAGTCCGCACTCTAGGACCAGAAGTTGCATGTTTGTTTTTCAGTTTTAGTTTATTTTTTGTTTGACAAAGTTATGTGGCATTGAGAGTTTGAGAGGAGGGGGTGTTTGCTAATAAGACCTATAGGCTCGGCCTACTTATTTTGGCCCGTTTAATAGTTAGGGTTTTGTCAATGTGTTTTATCTTATAAATACTCTTGTATTCCCTTTTAGTTTATAATTCAATTCAATAAAACTTTGCATTGTATATTTAGTTTCTACGATAAGTAAGCCTACATATAAGCTTAAGTAAACACCCCTTAGGTAAACATCTGGGGGTTGGCAAGGATCATAAATGGTCACGCTAATACCCAGTTAGGACAAGTACATGTTAGTCATAAGATTCGCTCTCCCCTGGTAACCCGAAGAGTAATTTGTCTTCATATCCAGTTTTATTAATCTTTGTCTTTCATATAGCTATGTTTTCTTTCTAATTGATACATCTTGTATTGAAGCTATGTCGAACCAGAACAAGAGAGTAAGCAAAGAAGGTCGATGTACTTAAGCCACCAATGGGGAGACCCCAATGATGGTATTTAAAAGAGAACATAAGGACTAAAAAAGATGGAGAAGAGTGGATGAAAACCGAAGCAATATCAAACATGATTAGAGCTCTAATAGGAATTGCTTTTGTAGCAAACTTAAGTGTTTTTCTCATGGGAAATACCACATACATGACATCAGTCTCTGCAAATACAAGACTCTTTTCTACAATTTTGAGGTCCATAATATTCTTGACATCGACCAATTCTATGATGTTTTTTCAGTCCATTCTCATATCATCTTTCTTGGACAAGGATTTCCACTACAAGCTACCTTTGAAGTTAATGGGGGACTCGTTATGCCTTTTTTGTCTTTGACATCAATGCTGGTTGCCTTTGGTGCAATAATATCCTATCTAATGCTTGCAGGTATTTTGCCTAAAATAGTTATGTTCGCCTTTGTTCTAGTTTTCTTGTTCGTGCCAATGAAGTTAAAATCACTTAGGGAGACCATTTGTAGTTGGCTTTTAAGGTAACATGAAAAAAGAGCATGACTCAGGTGGTTGTTGGAAGTTTGAACATTATTAGAGTATAGTGACTTTATTATATTAGAGGACATGACTTGTTACGTTTAAGCTATAGTACTGTACTTTTACCGATAATACAATGATCATGATGCTTTCTTATGTAAATTTGTATTCTGTAAATGTATGAAATGATCTTCCTTATGTGGTAAGGTGTGTGATTTACTGTGGATGGCTCAGACCCTATGATCGGCTAGCATTTGAGTTATATGATAGTAAAAAACATTCACCTCTAAACTGGACAGAATCATCATAATGACCCCCATTGAGTGGTGTCTGCTCCCCTTCAGTGTTGACTGTTGCATCAGTATTCAACGCCTTTGGACAGTTTTTGAATGTTGAACGAGAGGGAATGCTTATTCGATTTTTGCTGCTCTTATAAGGATGATTCTCTATCCCTTTTCAATAATTTTTACTTTAGTTATGCAGAAGCTTGATGAACATATCGTGTGAGATGATTCCTTTGGCTGCTTCATCTGCTTGTTCACAACTCTGCAACCCCTTAATTTGAACACAATAAAATTCCCTCATAGTCTTTGAATATATCGTAACTCAACTCGAACCTTTTAATCCCATTAAGTATAGTTATTATGATGTTGGTGACCCAACTACTCAATGAAATTCCCTTATAATTTTTGGTCCTAAATTTGTGAGAAATGTTATCACAGCAGTTTGTCTTAGTTCTTCCTGTATGTGAAGCTGTTTTTCTGTTTTTATATGTATTGGTTAACCGGCTTGTTTTTATTAGTGGATAATAGGCCCAAGCCCGGTTTGTGGGTCTAGGCATTAGGGTTTACACCATTATAAACGGTGATGAATAATAATTCATAACCAGATGGGGTTTTCATTGTTATGGGGAAGTCTTATGTTGTGAAGAACACTGATTCGTTTGGAGATGTTATCACGTATTAGTTTTGTTATCACATATTAGTTAGTTTCATGTTAAAAAAAAGTTATGATTTTGTTATTTTTAGTGATTTGTGCTAAGGTCACAAATCTACACAATCGTAATTTTTTGTGTTGGTGATTTGTTCTAAGCTCACAAATCCACACAATCGTGATTTGTGCTAAGGTCACAAATCCGCACAATCTTATATTGTTGTTCGTGCTTCGGTCACGAGCCGTTCGTTTTTTTATTACGTTAATGTTTTTATTAGGTTAATGTTTTGTTTTCCTCTTTTCTAGTTTACTACTCCAGTCCGAGCTTTCGCGATTTCGCCGCCCGGACTGCGAGGGATTATTAGTGGATAATAGGCCCAAGCCCGGTTTGTGGGTCTAGGCATTAGGGTTTACACCATTATAAATGGTGATGAATAATAAATCATAACCGGACGGGGTTTTCATTGTCTAACAGTTTTGAGTTTACAATGTATTTATTGATTGCTATTCTTAATCATGATCTATTTCAACTCAAGATTTGATTATTTTAATTTGTGATTTAATTACATCAACTTACATTCTATTTTTTGCCCTTCTTGTAACGTGGCGGTTGAATCTACGAAGCACATTTTCTTCATTTGTCTCATGATGAAAGACTTGTATAAGAGTATAGCCAGATGGTGGGATGTTAACATGATGGAATTATCCTCTTACAAAGATTGGTGGTTGTGGCTCTCTAGCCATTGTCTTTCGTCCAGGCTAAAGATGCTTTTGGAAGGTGTTTTTTACATCACATGGTGGTCGGTTTGGAACTTCCGCAATAAATCTATCTTTGGTTCTATTATCCTGTCAAAAGCTCGGCTGTTTAATGATATTGTGGCGCTTTCTTTTACATGGTGTAGATCTAGAAGCAAGTTAAATATTAGTTGGTTAAACTGGTTAAAGAATCCTTTGCTTATTTCCTTGTAATCTCCTTTCCTAGCTCCTTGCTAGTGTTTCAATGAAATCCACTGTTAAAAATAAAAATAAAAAATTACATCAACTTAAAATACAAACTTTTCGTGATTTAGTATCTTCAATTTCACGGTAGGTAGGTTTCTATAATTTTTCCCAAATTTTCTTTCAAATTAAGGTCAATAAGCCTACAATTAAATTTTCACTTTATGTGGTTATTTCAAGTTTTTTTATCAATTAAATTTGAAAAAATGAAAATAATGGCTACAACGTGTTTGATAAAACGTCTCATTGAATTTTTTTTCTTTAATTAAATACTTTTAAGGTGTAAATAAAAGTAAATACTATTTTTTTATTACAAAATAGCAAAAGACTATAAGTTGGTGTTAAAGATAATACATTTAAAGATAATACATTTAAAGATAATACCTTTAAAATATTAAGAGGGAAAAATAGCAAAAGACTATAAGTTAAGAGTGAAAATAGCAAAAGACTATAAGTTCGTGTTAAAGATAATACATTGAAAATATTATGCTTATCAAATATATAATTATTATTAAGGACCTGAGATAGGACAGATCCAAACATTTTGTCATAAACCCTAAATTCATAAACCCTAAATTAATGAGATAATATAATTGTGTTCTAGATATTATAGTATGACATAGATACAACAACGTACTTTTTATTAAATCCTGTTGCACCACGTGTATACAACAACGTACTTTTATTGAATCCACGTGACTAGGTTTTAATATCATCTGTCAATTGAAATCATATTTAAGAAACCAAAATTTAAATTAACGTTCAAAAGATAAATGTATCACATGTTATTTAGGCAAGTAGCAAACTGCAAAAACTAAGGGATTATTGTAAATACTATTTCATGGGTGAACTTACATCATTCTTACAATGTTATTTAATTGCCGTGTTATTTTTCTTATTTATTTGACAGGATAATGTTTTCTTCTTGTACAAGTTTATTTTATTTTAATTTTGTAGTATATAAAATAAATAAATAAAATTGACAGAATTTGAAAGAGAATCACTCATGATTATCAAGACAAAGACTGTCAAGGGAGATTGTTAGCAAGCTTCAACGTGATGCAAAGTATGAGCATGTAGGTCAAGACACAAGATCGCAAGATGGCAAAGACGACAAGACAAGCAAGAAGAAAGATTTAAAGATCTCGAATCTAAAGACAAAGTCGAAATACAATGACAAAGGCTCAAGATCAAGGATTACAAAGCATGAAGGAACAAGCCTACAACAAAGAGAAAGACCAAGACCACATGAGCTTAACGACAAAAGCAATCTCATTGATCTCATGAAGGAGTGTCGCAATGAACTCACTTCGGGGGAGATTGTTAGCCTCAAAATATTGAGCTGAACATGAAGTTCGTCCATTACGTAAATTAGTCTCGGTCATTTAATTAATTATCGTTGTAATAGGCTAGTATCGAGAATCAGGATCGTTAGATAATCTAATATTGTATATGTTGCGGGTTTAATCCCAAGCAAATCTCGAGCCCGGTCCGAGTCAAATATCCCACACGTTTCATTAAATGTGTCGGGGTATATATATGCCTTTTCAATTTAGGAAAAGGTTGGTTATTCATTTGTAAAAACTTCATCTTTCTAAATAACCATTTCTCTCGTCTGATCCTCAGACCTAGGTGGTTATGTTGAGCCGCCGAACTTAAACCATCCCGTCAAAAACCCTAACTGCCACGGCCATCTTCTCTTTAAAAAAAACATACCCCTCATTATCTTTACCCTTGAATTCGATGGTTCCCTTTACAAAGGAATCAATTAATTCGCTAACCAATGGATCAGCGAGTTTTGAGGACCAAGGTGGACCTGAAGCTTTCTTTGTTCAATGTTGACTTGTCGACTTTCAAAGAACGACTTGAGCAATTAAATATGTTTACTTGGAAGGAGGTTGATGGATCACTAGTATTAATCCATGGGCGTGATTCTCAATCTCAAATAACTATTATTATTAAGGGTATGGGGAAGTCTTATGTTGTGAAGAACACTGATTCGTTTGGAGATGTTATCATGTATTAGTTTTGTTATCACGTATTAGTTAGTTTCATGTTAAAAGAAAAAAAGAAAAAAAAAGTTATGATTTTGTCATTTTTAGTGATTTGTGCTAAGGTCGCAAATCTACACAATCGTAATTTTTTGTGTTGGTGATTTGTTCTAAGGTCACAAATCCACACAATCGTGATTTGTGTTGGTGATTTGTGCTAAGATCACAAATCCACACAATCTTATATTATTGTTCGTGCTTCGGTCACGAGCCGGTTTATTTTTTTATTACGTTAATGTTTTTATTAGGTTAATGTTTTGTTTTCCTCTTTTCTAGTTTACTACTCCAGTTCGAGCTTTCGCGATTTCGCCGCCCAGACTGCGGGGGATTATTAGTGGATAATAGGCCCAAGCCCGGTTTGTGGGTCTAGGCATTAGGGTTTACACCATTATAAATGGTGATGAATAATAAATCATAACCGGATGGGGTTTTCATTGTCTAACAGTTTTGAGTTTACAATGTATTTATTGATTGCTATTCTTAATCATGATCTATTTCAACTCAAGATTTGATTATTTTAATTTGTGATTTAATTACATCAACTTACATTCTATTTTTTGCCCTTCTTGTAACCTGGCGGTTGAATCTACGAAGCACATTTTCTTCATTTGTCCCATAATGAAAGACTTGTATAAGAGTATAGCCAGATGGTGGGACGTTAACATGATGGAATTATCCTCTTACGAAGATTGGTGGTTGTGGCTCTCTAGCCATTGTCTTTTGGAAGGTGTTTTTTACATGACCTGGTGGTCGGTTTGGAACTTCCGCAATAAATCTATCTTTGGTTCTATTATCCCGTCAAAAGCTCGGTTGTTTGATGATATTGTGGCGCTTTCTTTTACATGGTGTAGATCTAGAAGCAAGTTAAATATTAGTTGGTTAGACTGGTTAAAGAATCCTTTGCTTATTTTATTTTAATCTCCTTTCCTAACTCCTTGCTAGTGTTTCAATGAAATCCGTTGTTCCAAAAAAAAAAGATTACATCAACTTAAAATACAAACTTTTCGTGATTTAGTATCTTCAATTTCATGGTAGGTAGGTTTCTATAATTTTTCCCAACTTTTTCTTTCAAATTAAGGTCAATAAACCTACAATTAAATTTGCACTTTATGTGGTTATTTTCAAGGTTTTTTTATTAATTAAATTTAAAAAAGAATGAAAATAATGGCTACAACGTGTTTGATAGAATTTTTTTTCTTTAATTAAATACTTTTAAGGTGTAGATAAAAGTAAATACTTATTCTATTAGGCGGGGAAAAAAAATACTTTTTGATATATAATTTTACCAATAAATAATTTTTGAAACTCGATTAATAAGGTGTTTAATAGGTTTATTTAATGAGCAACATCACAATATTTATCAGTTAAATTACGTTGTTTATTAGTTTTTTTTAGAATTACTTTTTTTATTACAAAATAGCAAAAGACTATAAGTTGGTGTTAAAGATAATACATTAAAAATATTAAGAGTGAAAAATAGCAAAAGACTACAAGTTAAGAGTGAAAAAAAGCAAAAGACTATAAGTTGGTGTTAAAGACTATACATTGAAAATATTATGCTTATGAAAGTATTAAGGAGCTGAGATTAGGACAGATCCAAACATCTTGTCATAAACCCTAAATTCATAAACATCTTGAAGCATTCACGATATGGGTAAGCTTCTACTTGATTAGTTTCTTTTAATCTACTATATTAATTAATGAGATAATATAATTGTGTTAGATATTATATGACATAGATACAACAACGTACTTTTTATTGAATCCTGTTGCACCACGTGTATACAACATTGAATCCACGTGACTAGGTTTTAATATTGAAATCATATTTAAGAAACCAAAATTTAAATTAACTATATCGTGTGCTTTCACATGTTAGTTAGGCAACGTACTTACAATGTTATTTAATTACCTCCTTAATTGCCGTGTTATTTATTTGACAGGATAATGTTTTCTTCTTGTACAAGTTTATTTTATTTTAATTTTGTAGTAGTACATAAAATAAATAAAATTGACACACTCATGGTTTTCTCGAAACAGGGAACCATAAACGGACGCTTATAACCCGTGGCAGTGATAGATTCACAAACTTGCCAGAGTGCGTAATTGTCTCAATTTTAGAGTGTCTCCCAATTCAAGATGCTGTAAGGACAAGCATTCTATCAGAAAATTGGAGGTACAAATATACGACAATGACGTCACTGGTTTTTGATGAGCAATTCTCCATAAAGTTTGCAAAAAATGGTGCCTTTGGTCTTAACGGATTTATAAGGATTATAAACCAAGTCCTCTTCTTTCACAAGGGTTCTTCTATCTCAAAATTTTATCTCCACATACCAGCCGGTATGTTTCTTGATAGCTTCCAAGAAGTAGATCAGTGGATGTTATTCTTATCAAGAAATGGTGTTCAGGAACTCCACCTTATGAATAATACAAATCAACGTTATGAACTTCCATGTTATGTCTTCTCTTGTCCAGAATTGAGGACACTCGATCTTGATAAATGTATCTTCAAGCCACCACTCAAGTTTGATTGTTTTTTCAAACTTGAAAATCTTCATCTCAGACGCATCAATTTTGTGGCTGGAATTCATATCAACTTACCACAACTACAAAGTTTGACCCTGATATCATGCACCAACCTTTACAATTTCAACATCAAGGCTACAAAACTGCAAACTTTGAGTGTCTTTTTTTGCCCCGGTGCCATGTTGCTCCGGTTATTAATGCATTGTCAATGCATATCTTCGGTCAGCGTACTTATAGACAGAGCAATACAAGATATTCTACAAGCTGAAAGAATTGATTTGACCAGAATATTAAGTAACTTGCCCGAAACCACTATATTTAATGGTTACTTTCTTAAGGTATTACTACTCCCTTTCTAGGCTGATGTTGGTCTGCCGTCTTAATGTAAGTTAAATACTCACTTTCACCTTACAGCTTTTGATTGCAGAAAATATTCCAAAGTTGCTTCCGCGTCCGGTTAATAGTTTAAAGAGCTTGTCTTTCATTAGATTCAATTTTGGAGATTTGGATCAACTTCATGGTGCTCTTTGTTTGCTCCGGAACTCGCCAAATCTAAAAAAACTTCGTATTAATAATGTGAGATTTGGTAAATCAAGTCTTTTTTTTTCTTTTCTTTCTAATGTGATACTAGAGCTTGGCTTAAGCCATTGTTGCATTTCGTGTCTTTCCAGGAGCCTCAACTCAAGGATTCTGATGCGGTGCCAGTTTTAAATTATTTGGAATCCCCGGACTGCCTGGGCCAAACATTGAATCTATTGAAAACTGTGGAAATAAATAATATAGACGGATCAAGACCGGAACAACTACTTTTTATAAAGCTACTACTTGCCCATTCCCCTTCTCTTAAAAAGTTTACCATCAATCCAAGGGGAACTTCTCTTTGCAATAAAAGGTTTAACATTGCTAAGGATGTTATGCAATTTCCCCGAGCCTCGCAAAAAGCAGATATTATCTTTTTGGATCCGCAGCCATAATCCTGTTAGCATAATTCATGTACTCCTATCCTAATTATCTTCTTTCTTTTTGTTATAATCTTTCCTTGTTTTATATGTTGTGGGTCAGGACAGTGCATGCAGAAATTTGTAACATCTTAACAAAACACTTTAGTCTAGTACCTGACCAATGCTCCTTGTTATCTTGTCTTGTGTTTACTTCTCCAAGAATGTTTTACATTTGGTTATCTGTGTAGCACGAAGTTGTTGAACTATCTGTTCTTATTGTGTTTGATATATCCTTAAACGGGCAACACGGCTAAACCTTACATGTATGGATTTTTGGATCTAGGTGTTGGTATGTTTTTTCTCTTGTTTAAAACTTTATTCATGAAAGAATTTAAAAAAAAAATATTCTCCTACCACAAAGACAATGCTAATAAACTTCTACCCAAAAAATCAAATGATCTTTTCTTGTCCAAAGTAGTTCATTCTCAGTTCTATTACAAGTTTTTGGTAATTATGATCTTATAAGAGCTAATATATAGCACACTTAAATTGTCATTTTGCATTTTTCACAATTACATAAATCGTAATCCATAAGTCCCGTCTCTCAAATTGATTATATGCTCATTGACCTTGTTTGGAACATTAAGAAGGTTAGAATCAAGACTCGAAAGTTATGAACTTGAGTTATGCTTTTGATTGTATTACCCGAACTATGTAATATACCTTTGAGGAACATGTTTGAGGCTTTTATATATTGTTTACGAGTAGTGATGATGGAGAAAGCTCTTATTTGTTATAATTGATCCGATTAAAATTACCTTAAATTTCAACCATGTTAACTTATACTTTTAGTTACTACTTCATCATTGTATTAATAATACTTTTAACGGGTTAACGTTTCAATAACATTCATGTTGGTTGTATTCTTAATTGAAGATCTTATATTAGTCAAAGTCAATATGTCGTAGAACATGATATAATATCAGTTTTAAAATTTAAACTTATAATTGTTAAATTCGTGTGTTTATTAGATGTGATACTAAATTCAGTGTGATAAAATCAAATATAATAAGATGGTTGTCAATGTGTAATGGTCTAATGGATACATGAAAACGAGTTGCAGGTCAATAATTGATTGCTCTTTAGACAAGGAATTTTCACTTTTTTATTTTCACTAACATTTATTACCTTTTATTGTTTAAATAATGTTTTTTTTTTTTAAATTTATAATCCACCCGTGATTTATCACGGGTTTATAAGCTAGTTACTAAATAAAAGATGTTACAGAGGTTATATCAGGTTCTTTATATATCAGTTATAGTAGAATTCATGTATTGTTTATATATGAGTTATAGTAGCATGTGTTACCGTAGTTATGTACACACCTTAATTTATAATTCATTATTCATGTGTTCTTTATCTTAAAAAGAACAAGCATGATAGCCCGCGCGTTGCGGCGGGGCTTTGTTTTTTCACGCGCGGGGCTTTGTTTTTTTTCGATAAATGGCATTTGTAGATAAACTAAATGTATATGTCGAATTCCTATTTAGCTTACACAACATGTAACCAATTTCTAAGCAAAAAGTGAGCATAAGTACATAAAAACTATATCTTACGTAATATACACAGTGCTTTGACTATCGTCACTATTATCTTGACGAAATTGTGTAACCCATATCACAGAATTAAAAATGTAGATTTAAAAACCTGCATACACAACAGAAATAACATAGTTAAAAAGAATGATCAAATTTACTGGGATCAAATATCAGATATATCAGACCTTGGCATTAGATATCACATTTCAGATCTGCAATGAGAATATTTTGTATTTTATGTAACCATGCAAAAAGACACATGTGCTTTATTTATTTTCTTGGCATTACATATCAGATATGCTAAAACAATATACTAATTACTAAATGACTAAATTTTGTTTAATATACAAAAATAATCATACCATGACGATTGGTTAAGTAGATTGAAATGGTCGCATCAACCTAGTGAAAAGGATTCAGATTCTTGGTGAAATGGTGGGCATGTTATGATCCAACTAAGGTTGGCTTCCAAAGACTTCCGACAGTTTGCGCACGCACTATACCATCAACTCTTATCTTCTTTTCGAAACATTGTTCGGCCTTTAATCAGACCTGTTTTTAACCATGTTCAAAGCAAGTTGCAGATCATTTGAAACTAATGGGACGCTACAACCAAATCCTCGGATTTACTTACAGTTATCGAAGAAGCAACAAATGCTGCTACAGAAATTACATCCTCATCTTCAAGATGAAGAAGCAACACGTCATTGTTTGTGTAATTCGTTAGTTCAAGCAGCTGCTGTAGTCCCTCGTTGTTTTCATTGTACCTAGCATCAAAAAAATAAATGTATAAACATGCTAAATAAAGGGTCAGATGCGGAAAAATATGAGTAAAAGGTTCATATTTGAAGATTATACCATTAATCTCCGGCCCAAGCCATTAAAAATTTTAAACATAAAATGCAAAAGATGTGTTTTTTAACCGTATAATAGTGTTACTGTTGTGGTTTAGAGATCGCCACATATCTTAAATCTATGTGTCATGTGTGATTGTATTTATGGTTGGCTACTTATCTGATGCTATAATACTGAAAAATGCAGAAACTCATAAAAGGGAAAGATCAAAGTTTGACTTATTTAAAGTCAAACTGCAGATATGGTAAGTGCATGATTTTCATAATGTTGTTATGTGATGAAATAATAGCTAATAGTTTTGTATTGATGGCTAAAATTGAATTGAGTACAGGAGAACTGAAATCTTCTGTTAAACGCATCATTACCTCTGTATGCGTTAACGTATGTAACTCCAAGTTTATGAAATCACCTTTCAATCACTAAATTTGTGTCCAGCACTTGCAGGTACAAAGTCTTTTGTCACAAAAAATAAGGCTCAGATATGTAAATACGGTTCCAGTACCAAACGCACATGGCTGCAATCAAACTTTTGATGTGACTGCCAAGCCAAGATACGGATTTGGGTAAACCGCGCATAGTAAGCAGAAAATTATCATCATCGCCTAGTATACCCATAGATGGTTCCAGAAGAATGGAGGGGAAAAAGATGAAGGTATAGCTTATAACACCACTTTGGATCTGGACCAATAAACAGGCCGATGTTTAACACATCAGGAGAAGAAAATGGCCCAAAGTCAAAACGATTGCATTTTTTTACCACTAATGAGTGGGAAAAAATATATGCAAATAATCTCACATTTTATCGAATCAAGTGAGACCATTCAAAGTATATCATCATAGGGTCTCAGCTAGGAGACTGATAAAACTGATTATAAAAGGCACGTTTTTGTATCTTGAAACGACAACCATTGAGTGCCTTATGTATAACGGGGTAGTCGATCATTTCATGAGGCTTAGATTCTTAAACATTCGAACAAAGAGGATCGGTTCACTATGGCTGCAAAAATTAATAATTGCCCTGCCAGAATACGACCGATGTCAACTTTAACAGAGAGGATTGGTTCACTATGGCTGCAAAAATTAATAATTGGCCTGCCAGGATACGACTGATCTCAACTTTGCTCAAATCCGCTGAAACACACTGTAATTCTATCATCACAACCTTTTGATTATCCTATCATAGATTATGCGTGGAACGGATTTGCCCATCCATAAAAACTGCTTGAAAAAACAATAAACAGATTTTAAATCATTGTGCTCAGGTCTGCGAATATAGAAGCAAAACCAAACACCGTTACAGACTGCAACTATAACCCTGGTCAAGCTACCTCGCCAACATACGGCGAGTGTTGGCTGCAACAGTAACCTGGGTCAGGTACTCAAGTGAAGTTACCTCGCCAACATACCGCGAATGTTGGCTGCAACAGTAACCCGAGTCAGCTTACCTCGGCAAAATACCGGCATCATCATAGCCTTACAATCACTTATTTTTACACGACCCTCATTTTTAATAGCCAGAAACATACGTTCGTAAAAAGTAAAGAATTCAGACACTTATAACAACCAAGTTGCAAAAATGTGAATAAACAACAGGCAAATGCATCAACGTTATCAACAAATTACAGGCCATTGAGGGAACACATACCTAGACTGTGGTTGATCCCTTTGTTATCGTGTTATCTTTTTGTTTACTGGAAGAGTATAAATGAAGCACCAGAACCTTCTATGTTCGTCGATATTTGGTTAACTAATATTGGAATCACCCAATTGTAAACATATTATATATATATTCATAAGAGATGTTAATTACTGTTCAAGGTAAGCACTGTTAGTTGTCCAACCCTATTGACTTAATCCAGCCCATTCATTGGCCCACCAAATGTATCCAACAAAAACAGCGTCTTCTTCGCAATTGTAAACATATTTTGGGGCTCAGTTTTTTGTATTTAATTAACACTTGTAAGGCTCAGGTCTGCACACGTAGAAGCAAAACGAAACACCATTGTTGGCTGCAACCGCAACCTGGGTCAAGTTACCGCGCCAAGATACCGGCACTCTTGGGTGCAACAATAACCCGGGTCAAGTTACCTCGCCAAAATACCGGTCTTGTATAGTTTTATAATATTCAGTAACAGTATGTTCGTGGAGGTTGCTGAGGCGAGAGATTCTCGCGCTCGACCATCCGTCCATCGAACGCAGCAAGAGCAAATTTAACGGTGGCAGCAGCCTCAACCAACACGACCAAAAATACCGTAAAGAGCTGCGATCTAATTCTGGATAATACAATGTAGCTAACAATAAGGTGCACACTGAACAGACAAAAAAATTCAACGCATGATAACTGATTCAAACCGCAATAAGCAGATACCAAACAGTGTTAAGCACCATTTTTCCAGGCTTAACCATAGAAACACAATATAAGCAATCAAACTTCTATACCAATTAAACCATACGAAAGTGAACAATAGCCCAATTTCAAAATACCCAATTCACAAAAAAACGAAGACAATCAAACCCTAATCTCGATTTACAATAAAAAGCAACACTTTAACCAAAAAGAAAAAGAAGATACTTACGTATCTGCTGCTAACCGATCAACCAAAAGCATGGTGAAACATATGGAAGCAATCCCAAGATCTTAAACACGTGTAGAAACCCATCGAAACTCTAAAACCCATTTTTTTACTATGCGGGTCTTCGACACCACATCACCGCCACCGTGGATTGTTGATGTTTTTAAGATGGAGAAGAGATAGTTACGGTGTGGAGGTTTCTGGAGTTTATACTTTCTGGAGAAGAGATGATACGTACAAAGCGTCGATGCGTCTAGAAGATGCGAAGAAGACGCTGTTTTTGTTGGATACATTTGGTGGGCCAATGAATGGGGTGGGCTGGACTAACGTGATTAACAGTTGTTAAATTCAACAGTGAATTTTACAACTGCTATGATAATATATATAATGGGTTTTTCTTTTAGGTGGTTTGCAATTGACTACCAGACTTGCAACACATTTCTACTTAGAACCTTCTGATAGCTAATTGGCACTTTGTTTTTATTACTTTGGTATGTTTTAGATTTAACTTTATCATTAAATAAGAATGATTTTGCACTTTAAGATACTTAGTTCCCGGTTATGTTGATGTGTGTGCGTTTTAGTTTTTTTTAAATATACTCACAACACGTTTATAAATTTTCTTTTTTAAATTATTGAATCGTTATGCCCGGGCAACGCACGAGTATTTTATTAGTTTGGATTTTTGGTGTAAGTAGAACATAAATTGAACTAGGCCTAGACTCAAACTAAACATGGGCCACTGAAAGCAACGTTCTTAATAAACACATGTTAGTATAGTTTAGTTATCAAGTAAAATCTTTCATTTTCATCGTTTTAAATGTAATATCCAATGCCTCGTGTAATATCCAATAAAACTAACATGACCTCTCATGTTCAAGTTGAACTTGAGAGGATCTCAATCCTTATTATTAACCAGCAAGATTATCACCCCGATGTATGTTTAATGCACCCCATCCTACCCGCCCGACCCGATATAAATCTCACAATTTTTGGCAGACACGTGTTTCTTACAGATCTAACACAAAACACACACATCACCGCCACAACAAACTCATCTCTTTTTTCTCTCATTTACCTAAACACACACACACCACCGCCACACACACACACACCCAATTCAATCACCACCACCACAAATAACACCGACCACCCGGCAGATTTAATCACCACCACCGTCACAACCAAAAAAGGTGGACATCGCTGAAGAGACACGAACAGTGGAGACAATAATGAAGTCGGCGGCGTGTCTTTAGGTTTTTCGGCGAACGTGGCGTTGCTATATTAATTCGGGCCACCAATGGTAAGTCTCATCACAATCACATCCTTTTTTTAAGTTTTTAAGGAGGTTTAATTATTTGATGATTACAAATAAATTGGGGAATAATTATTTTGATTTGTGGGGTTTCGATTTTAAAATGTGTTCATTTGGCCAAAGATGTGTTTTAAGCATGATAATTAGCATTAGTTACGAGGAAAGACAACAGACCCAACCACGACCATCATCACGAAGGAGACCATCATTCTTTTGTTTAATGTGGTATACAAAGATTCATTCGTAATCAGAAAAAAAATTGACTCAGTACATGTCTTTCCTTTTTATGCAATAATAACTGCATTATGCTATTTAAACATTGTAACGGTATTTTATTTTAGGATGTGTCATGTTACCTTATTGGAATGGTTGAAATAGAATGAATTTCTTTTCCCTTTTTTAACTACATCTATCAAGTTCCACACAGTTATCCAAATAGAAGGCGGATTAAACTTGGTTTTTCTGATGAACAACAGATTTTGAATTAGTGGTCAGAATGTGAAAAATAAAAGTGCGGATTGTTCTCTTGGGTTTTACGCAATTAAGATGGTATTGATTGGTTTGTTTTAATATGTTTAAGTAGGAAGTGGAGTGGAGTGGATCCTGAGGTGGAAACTTTGAAGGCTGAAATCGCGAAATTGCAGATGGGGATTTGGTCCAGCGGTGGGATTTGATGAGGAATGGTGGTGTTAGGCCGGTGTTGCAGTCTAAGGGAAATTGGTATTTTTTTGTTGTGTATGTTGGTGTGTTGTTTCGATCGGTTTTGATAAGAAAAAAAGAACCACGTATAGTTTTTTCTTTGTCCTCATAATTAAAGTTCTTTATGTGTGATACCTTTTCCGTTTGTTTTTAGCAAAAGGCTGAATCGTACAAACTTTATTTATCATGGTATGCAGGTAGTTGAGCTCAGAAGGCAGTTGAAATGGAGATTAAGTAAACAAACAGGGACAAAAAAAGAGGCTCAGTGGATAATTTTGAAATTCAGATATGCTTGGTGATTGTAGTGCTTAAACAGAGGCTTCAGTTTGGGAACGAATTCCAAGAGGTAAATTGTCTTGGTCTAAAATTTATATCTTTAGATTTTTAATGTACATCACTTATTGTTACTATAAATGGTATTGCCACGTTAAATAAACGATTCGATTTAATACGTCAACATAATATTTTTGTATTTTCAAAAAGCTTTTAAGCTCTTTAGAGGTGTTCGGATAAGTTTACTTATATGAGCTTATATTTTTTTCGGGAGGAAATAAACTATTAAGCATAATCTTTTCAAATGAGGATTCTTGAAAATGTATAAGCTTTCAAGTCTAATTCATGCATGTTTGCTGTAACATTTCTCATTTTCATGTCATTGTACGACATTTATTATCTGTCACTATTTATTTTAGTCTGATACGCGTTTACTTTTAATAATTACTTTTAAGTTTAATTGCGTAGACTAGAAATAATCAATTAATGTAAACGGTCGTCAAATAAATTAAGGGTTGCATCAACCAAGTAGCAAATTATTATTAAGAAGATAATTATGTACTTTGCGTATTTTATTTTTATTGGTCACGTAAAAGGTCTACGTTTCACAATAAAATACATTTGGACACACCCCGGAAATACCTAGACTTACCTAGACTCAAACCAATACCCACTTTTAAAACCTTAACACAAAATTAAATCAATTCTTGTGTTAAATACCCACTAGAGCCGAATTATGGGACAAGAATAACTAGAAAATCCTTAAATCTTACACTAAGTACAATGTACATCTAGGTTTTAATTAAGATTTGTACAACATGTCTCTAGTTAGCTAATACACATGGGTTAAAGATCACTTTGGATCCTTCCTTCCCTATGAAAACCCACGGCATACATATGTACACACAAATCACCTAGAAATCTTCCATGATATTGCTAAGTACATGTACAAACTCCCATTAATTAATGTTAGTCCTAAATGTCCCCCACTAATCTATTACACAATGGTTAATAACCATTTGGCTTCTCTTTTCCTTTGTATAACCGGCTAAACACAAGACACACACACAAATCATAAGATTTCAAGTATCTAAGCATATCTTGTACATATATCTTGTAATTAAGAATAGTACCTTGTGGTTTTAACAAAACTATGTGTGATTAACCAAAACCACAAAACCACTAGTAGATAGGGCACGGTTTGGTTGGTTTTAGGACTAGGAATATGTAACTAGACATTTTGCCTATAAATACTCATGTATACTTACCACTTTACACTCTTGAAAACTCACATACACCCTAAACACTCTCAAACAACTACACACATATTTATTTCTTGTGTTCGAGCTTCAAACCGCAAACAAACACCTCCCTTGATCTCATTCGAACCCACAAACATTTCTAGTTGTCATACAAGTTTATAAAAAGGTTTACACGAGCTAGGGTTGGGTATTTACAAAGCTTTGAAGCTTAGGGTTTGGTTATTGATCGTGTTTTACACACGTGGGTTGCCACATTGCTCGCATACACACACGTTCAAGAAGCTAGGACCCTTGTAAGTGTCTTAGCCTACGTTCATATTCAAGTTTCATGTTTGCTTCATGTGTCATAAGGCACGGTTATTATGTGTTAACAAGCTAAACATGGGTCGTGCATAGCATGACACAACCCATGTACACGTCTTACAATATACAACATATATAGACTTGTGTGGTGAACCAAAAGCCAAAAGGCACGTAACAAAGATCTTGTGTATTAGCATGAATGTTTAATTATGACATGCACACGTAAAATATTTAACCGAGAGGTTTGATAACTTATTTGGAAACAGGAAACACTTTCATGTCACGTATCATACTACTTAACAACTCGTCTTGCTCAATAAAGGATGTGTACACTATAGTATATGCGAACCAGAGTTGTTTGGGATATGTCGAAATAAGTTAATACTGTCAGGCTTAAGAAGTTAGTACTGCTAGCAGGGTTAGTACTGCTAGCAGAAGTTAGTACTGCTAGCGGAGTTAATACTGCTAGTATATTGTTAATACTGCTAGTGTATTAATAATACTATTTTTGACATTCCTGAACTTTCTTTTGTGTTTCTGTAAATGGCCTCATAGGCATAATATTATGTTATTATTTTCGTAGTTGCCAATAATTGGTGTTTGTCATGGTGAGTTTTTGTGTTGGTGTATACA